>SNQJ01S0006968.1:228581-259434 GCA_010110895.2 Picea sitchensis | reverse complement strand
TTTTTGTGGGGAGGTGTGATCCGAAATCGGATCCAGAAGCCTGATAGGGCTTGAAAAATGCTCAAAAATGAAAGTGCTCAGAATGCGATGAAACCTATGCCATTGCGTTCGTCTCGTCCTCCTAATTCCGGTGGTATATTTACTTCGGCAAATGGAGTCCGTATGGAGAAGATATCGCGTTCTGTCCGAAAAGTCAAACAGGGAAAAAAAAGGGGATGACTGTACAGTCCGTACAGTCCATGTGGCATGTCCGTACATATGATGTGGCATGTCCGTACAGATGATGTGGCAGTCTCAGATTGCGACATGTGGCAGCCTGGGATGATGACACGTGGCATCACCAAGAGGCGACACGTGTCAGGCAGATTTGGCCGTTTGGAGGTACAGTTGGACCAGTACGGAGGTGACACGTGTCACCACTGACAGGGTGACATGTGGCAAGATGACATCATTGGATGACATGGCAGGCTGACAGGGCGTACGGCAGGCTGACGCAGTAGGTCAATGTGGCAGTACGGCAGATGACTCGACAGTTTGACGTCGGCGAATCACAAGTTGACACGTGGCATGTTCTGATTGGTTGGTAAGGGTGCCACGTGGCCCACTCAAGGGATGCCACGTGGAACCCCATTATTGGTTATCGGTTCATATGTTAAAATGTTGGTTTGGCATCGTTGGGGGTCGAACCCTGGACCTCCCGGTGGGCAACGACTTAACTGAATGGGCTAACCATGTGGCCCGCGGGTAGAACTTGTTACACATTCGGCATAAATTGTATTTGATTTCGTTAAAGTTTGTGTGGCGGTTTAAAAAGGGTCGGGGCTTAGCCCCAGCCCTCGGTTCAATGCATATGCAATGTAACTATTACCAAAACACTGGCATGGGACACATGTGGATTAGCCCACGGATTCCGGAGCAGGGTCTATTCCAACGTAAACGGGCGCGTATATTTGTTGCCACCGGTCATATGACCGTTCACAAAAAACCGGGAGTTGTTCGACGAGGGTGCCGGGTGGTTAAGAACATTGAACCCGTGGCCATATGTATGTGCCACGAGACCAGGGGCCAGCCCTATTTTCGCGGGGGTTTATTGTAAATGGTTCGACCGTTTGGCCCGTGGGCCTATGAATCTGCCACAGGACCAGGGTTAGCACCTGATGAAAGGGGCCAGCGCCATGCGCGTGGCCATATGGCGTACCATATGAACAAAATCCAGGGGTGCACACATGACATAAGGGGCTAGCGCCCAACTACTTTATAAAAATGGGTTTTTATGTTAAACAAAATTGGTTTCTTTTAATTAATTCAGCGTATTTTTAATTGATTTCCTCGATTTTTGGGGGATATTGGGAATTTTTGGAGGCCAGATTCTTGGAGGAAGTTGGAGCTGAGAAACCAATTTTAGATCTATATAAACCAGGCCTGTTTGAGGCCAAAGACATTCATTCAGAGCAGATTTATGCTGAAGGAAAGCCAAGCCAAAGTCATTTTGATGCAGGGAAGCCTTTGAGGTGGAGACGCTGTCGGATCGTTTCTGGGAGCTTGGAGCATCAGTTTTGCATGTCGTTTTTTCTGTAGGGTTCTAGAGATCTGGGAGAACAAGACCAGATCAGTATTTTAGCCAATAGGCATTTCTGAGATGTAATTTTGAGCACTTGAGCAGAAATAAAGAAGCCTCCCCCACAAAGAAAAGGCCCGGAGACATAGGCAAAAGTTGTGCCGAACTCCGTTATCAACCTGCGTTTTTATGGTTTGCTATCTTTTATTCATTTCAGATCTGCATATGTGTATTTGACTATTATAATCCTCTTCTTTCCTCATTCTTTCATTAAATTCTCAAATGGTTAATTCATACATGCAAGATTAAAACTCAACCATAGTCATTTAAAAGATCCTACGGATCATTAGATCTGTTAGTGATTTGATGTTAAGTATTATCCAATCTGTTGTGTATCATAGTTATGAGAAAGTGATGGATGTGACTCTAATATGATTATAGGATAGTGGCCAAGAGTTTTCATAATGACTTTGACTAATAGGCCCCCCTGGCTAGATTACGTTTATAATAAAAGTGATGTAAGTATATTTTAGATCTCATTTGAAGAGAGGAACACATAAAAGAATACATCCCAAGATGATTATCTTGTTTCTTATCCAAGTTTTTAGAGATGAATCTCTTCTTTCTTAGGTAAGGTGAATTACACATACTGAGGGTCCCACTTCTCATGCAAACCTATTTATTTTAAAGATAGAACTCTAAAGTGGATACTTGAAGGTTCTTAAGAACATCATCCGAGAGATATAAAGCTCATTTCCTAGCCTTTATTTGATAATGATTGCTTCAGAATGAGACCCAAGGTTTTTTTCTCAGTTTTACGTGTGCCAATTTATGTTTTTCAACTCCATTTACCTGACATAGCCCCACTGCCAACAGGCCTGTTTAGTACCCTGACAAGTTTACCTTAGTACCATACAAGCATGGCCTTGCTGCTAGAAAGCTTGTTCAGTACCTCAACGGGTTTACTTGTACTTCCTGATACTTCTTTTTTTATTATATTACTTGAAATATTTAGAATGATGTACATTGTTCATTGACAGTTTTAGAGTATAAGGAAGGAAGGTGGTACGAGAGAGTCTTAGAGTTATTAGGCACATAATTTATTGCTTGCAATTATCCCAAGTGTGACATCATCCATAGTAGACTTAAATCCTAGCTATTCAATGTATAATGGAACATCTCAGATAATGACTAAGAGGTCCTTCTAGTTAATCCTAGTAGGGTTCTCATGAAAGTTCATTGAGGTTTTGCAAGGGAGGTCCACCACATGAGGTTTTCATCAATACCTCCCAAGAGAAAATTGTAAAGATAAACCTGGATAACAACTTGTTTGAATCAACTAGGTTAGTATTAGACATAGTGGCATCACCACTTTTCAATGTATATTTCAATTAGCAATCACTTTTTTAAAATGATGAGGTAATAAGATAAGTTCACCTATTATCATATAGTTCTAAATGTGGAAATATCTTCTTAAAGGATAGCAAGGACGATTCATTTAGGGGTGAGTGTATAAATGTAGGAGGAAGATGTGCATGAGAGTAAATAACAATTCAACACAAGACTTAAATGATCTTGGTAGGAAGAACATGAAAATATTAGCCCATACCTCCAATTACCTGAAGCGAAAAAAATGTTAATCACATGACAAAGATCATATCAGTTTGGCAGCAGTACCAGATAAGTAATGGAGTAGGTTTCTGCAGTATTGGAACAAATAGTACTGGAACAAGACGGTATTGGAACAAAATAGTACTAGAACATAACAATACCATAACAGAAAAACGAAAATAAGTAACAGGGGGCAGAAATAGAGTGACAAGATGAATGAATTCTATATGAGGATATGTATATGAGGGCCTGAAAAATTTCATCTTAGGGAGCATACAATAATTGAGAGTAACCATATGTTTACTGCATAATTAGTCTAATTTATTTAATAAAATGAAAAATGTTGAATTTATATGTCCTAGTACTTAAATCGAGTAGCAAAACTTGAATATATGATTAGAGCTACTAGTACCTTGTTACCCGTACCAGATCACTTGAGTACCGGATGAGCACAGGGATGTGGTTTAGTATCGGAATAGCGCATAACTCCTCCTACAGTATCAGATGAATGCAGAGGAAAACATTGTTTGTAGTACCAGATGAACGCAATTCTGTAGTACCGAAATAGAATTCTACAGTACTGAAATAGAGATGTACCAGAACACATCAGTACCAGAAAAAAATTCTGCAGTACCGGAATAGAATGGTACTAGAATTCTTGAAATGACTATCAAATCCCAGCACTGAAGATGTTGATTTGGCCTCGACGACGGAAGTTGCAAAATAATATGAAGGTTTCAACAACCACTCCCCCATGCCTAAGGTTTTGCATAGCCTCATGCAAAAGATGTGAGATGCTAAAAAAGGGTTCCCAGGAGGTTGCGAACATATGCTAAAAACAAACCAATAGAACTAATTATAACTAGATTTTTATTCATGATTACAAACAAAACATTTAGGGAGAATGTCAAAAGTTGGATTATTATCTATGAATAAAATAGTTTGGAATCAACATTCAGTTTCAACTGCTATTAAAAAGATCACTTAATTAATCATCCTTATGAAATAGCGGTCTTAAAATAGATAGGTAAAGATAAAGCACGAATGCATCATTTTTAACAACTTAAGGAAAAAGAAGAATTTTGAAGAAATAGGTCATGAAGCACTCCCTTAAGTGTTATATTCCATTGACAAGGATGCATTCTCCTCTTTTGAAACCCTTCTAGTATTATGTGTGCATTCGGAGGATGAAGAGATTCCCTTCTCATAAGATTCCAAACAAAATTATCATAAATTTTTAGAAATAAATCTACTATAGGAACGAAAGATCTTAAACCGACTACTTTATTATCTTTTGACATTCCCATATATGAAAAATATGAAAGATATTTTGTATTGCACTTATGTAAAAAATTTATTTATTTATCTATCCTACTCTATTTGAACAAAAGAAAATGTCTTTCAGGTATAGGAATACTTCCAGTGAATCCATGTCTGTAACAGGGTTAGAAATTTATCCATACTTGGGTTTAAAAGATAAAATTTAATGCATACCAGAGTATGAAGGACCAACTTATTTGATGATGAGATCAAGCAATAATGAAAAATAAAAGAGTGGTGTGACCTAATAACTCATTGAAACCATATTTCAATAGGATCAAGATATTCTCGTTCCCCTTCTTTGTTTAGGTCACACAACATGTCCTCGTTTTCCATGCTACGTAGATTATCTTCTTCAAGATGATTGGTCTTTGGGGTACATACAAGATCTTCTAAGAGGCATGATAAGAACTCCTCGATCTGAGGTTCCAATGGTTTCTCTCCATTGAATTATATCCATGATTCTTGAGTCTCCTCAACAAATTGACAATAGGAATCTGAAGGGACTTCTAAATCTTCTTGTGGAGAGACAACTAAATTCTTGAATTCTATCAAGATATGCTCTTCCTGAGAGGCGGATATCTCAGTTGTTGCTATAATGTGAGAAATTTCTTGGAGGGACATTCTTCAAGCTATTGACCATCCTTGAATTAGTCTAGATGGTTGATGATCCTTGTCTCGCAACACAAATTAGTACTCAAGGGTTCTTACAACACCCCAAAAATGATTTAGCATCAAAGATCTCAATTTTAAAATTATTTGCAAAAATAAAACATACCAAACTTGAAATCCTTGCGTTATTGGGATCCTGTTGTCACCAGGTTATCGATTCACACAAGCTAGCTAATCATGAAAACACAATTTTTCACAAAGGAAGGAAAAACACACTTGCATTAAAATAAGAGAGGACAACCTAACTTTGGAGAAACCCAACCAAAGTGGATGCATGGGCTCTTCCCAAACATATTACCATCTTCTCTCCACCCTTAGGTCATCCATAAAACCAATCCAAAACCATTAAATCAATCTAATCCAAATACTACCTATTACCGTTTACAACTCCCCGTCAACGATGCCAAAATGTTGGTTAAATTATATGCATAATATATTTCCAAAAACAAATTATCGACTGGGATTCATAATCAATAGAGTTGATGAACTATATGTACTGATAATAGATAGGTTCCTATGTCTAATGAGTATACCTCAATCAAGAAAACCATCTAAAATGAATACTCAGTTTTCACACTTCAAAGATAACACTCTTCACACAATTTAGAAATTAGAAATAAAAACAAGCATATGATGTAAAGTTCTTGCTTAGGTGACGAATTTGTTCATTGATTGCTCATGAAAGGAAAATATGAACTTTGATTCGATCTCCTAGAGAAGCTAAACTAATAGTGATTAACACTCTATTTTAGGATATCTAAATGCTTCACACAACTTCAAACTTAGAAGAAAAAATGGATAACAAAAATTCTCAAGCAAATAGTGAATCAAAAGGTTCTTCCTTAGGTGACAAGTATGTTGATTAGGGGCTCATGAAATGAAGATATGAAATTAGATCTTGTTCGCTATAGAAATTGAAAATAGTAATCAACAATTCACATAACAGTTGATAATGCACTCTATTTACTCTTGAAAAGAAACCAAACATAACCCTATCAATTCCAAACAAACCTTATTTAATACAAGAAACAATCAATATGATTAAGAGACTTCATTATATGGTTCATGAAGGTGAGAGATCAAGTATGATCACATTTCCTGTAACAACTCACTTCAAACTTGCAAGAAATTCTTATCTAATTCTACACACTCTTCAAAATCAATTGATGCATCACAAATGGAAATTTAATACAATCTTACAATCTTGCAATTCGGGAAATTACTTCATTTATACACAAGAAACATAAGTTTTAATGAGATGTTCCATTTGATGGCTTATCTAATGAGAATGATGGAATCCCCATTGTTCCGTTACTTCAACACTTTTCAATCAATTCTAATAGTGAAATAAAAAATGAAATCAAAACAACAAGTACAGAAAATAGAAATCTATACTAATAATTTACAATGAGCTTATCCAACTGAATTGGTGGGACCTTGCCGATGTCAAAATGAAAGCTTTTAGATCAACAGATGCTGAATTCTAAGAGACACACAAGATCATTGAATTCGAACTTCCATTGATCTTTAGCAAATAAATTTATAAAAAGAGTTGGTTCAAAAATCCAATTTGAAGTGTACTAATTCCTCCCTTTTGGCTTAGAGCCATCACTCAATTTATATGATTTTTACATTGCAAATTTGGATTTAGACAATCCAATCCTAATAAAATCCATTTTCCATCAATGGAGGTCGAGTACAATTATTTATCTAATCAAGGAAATGCATTTCCCATGAATCTGGGCATGATCTTAGAATTTCTGGAAAATTGGTAAAGCTTTAGGATGAATCATTCCCCCTGAGATGGAGGTCCACATGTGTGATATATGGAGATTTTGGCCCATGATTCCATATGAAAGTACAATTCTGGACAAAACCCATGTCCCCAAATTTTGAGATTCAATGCTATCTTCCCTAAAATCGAGGTGAAAATCAAGTACTAGAATGTTGCTACCGAAATCATGTAGATAGGGTTTTATTACCAAATTAGCATAGTCATAGCCATGAGTACCTGATTAGGCACATGACTTGGTACCAAAATAGCACAGATCATGTTGGTACTGGAGTAGGAACCCAAAAAGTACCTGATCAATGCTTCTTAAGTTTCAAACGAATAGGATCATGCAAAATCAAACATTTAATCGAATTAACTCAAGAAAAAATAAACAAATCATGTTGTAATTATAAGTTACCTCTCTATGCATATGGACAAGATCATCAAGTGTATTTGTAGAGAAAACAATAAATTATATAAACATATCATAGGTAAAATAGGCTCAGATAGAGGGTAATATAGGGCATTAGAAGTGTCAAAAAGGAGACTCAACAGGTGGTCATCATTTCCTACCCGGGTAAGTGGAATGGCTGGAGGAGGTGGAGGGACTTCACTAGATGACATGAACCATATATCCATACATGTGTGTGGATTATATATGATGGGGGGAGGAAGAATCTCATGGAAAAGGATTACAGGTGAATTATGTGGGTTCAATGGGAACTTCTCTGACCTTCTTGGTATACATATGGCTGGTGGGGCCATAGGTATGGATTCTTTCTATGACTGTGGGTCAATGGGGCTACCTAGAGGAGGTACCACAAGCTAGTGTGTTGTAAGTGAAGTGTGAAGGGTGGTTCAAATATTTTGGAGGTTATTCATGCGTCGAACTTAATATTCAATAATGAGGAGAAACATGTATGTGTACTGGTCCATTTGGCGGCACAACAAACAAGGGAATATCATATTTTCGTTTACTAACATGGAAATTTAATGAATGTTAGTAATGGTAGTAGTGATGGGGGGTTGTTTGTGAGGGTGAAGACAATGAATTTTGGTGCATTATTTCTATGGTATCTCTAAACTGAGGGAGAGATGAAAAGTGATGTGTATAATGGCCATATTGTGAGAAAATGACACATGTGTGTTTGGTACAGAGACCCTTATATCGAGATGACATAGGTTCCATGGTTATGGGTGTCACTACTTGTGTAGGAAGTAATTTATCTGCCTTGGGGAGATGAATTATATTGCATAATATTGATAGGGAACTGAAGAGACTGGTTGTATGTGCAACTATTTCAAAAAGTGCACATAGTGGTTGGATCCTAGGTTGTGGGGGAATGGTGGGCTCCTTTTTCTTATTTGTGCCTCTTTTGTTGGTACTAGTGTTTGTAGTGTTCGTATCATTTCCCTCAATTGTGTGACCAGTTAGAAGAATTGGAATTTGGGCCATCTCTTGTGTAGGAAAAACCTATGGTTGAGGTGGAATGGATGGGACTGGTACCATAGATTGTGGGGTGAGGTACCAAAACAGAATGGCCAACACCATATTTGGAAAGGTAAGAGTAGTAGTAACCTGATATGTTGAGACTTTGGGTGGTGGGTAAAATAATGGTATTTGGGTTAGAGCTTGAGGGACTATTTTCCAAATATGAATTTTCTCAGTCATCGGCGTGGTGAATTGGAAGGGTGTGTCTTTTGGTGGATACTATGAAGTAATCCCCTTGAGAATTTTGTGTGGCATAGATGACTCCATGGAGGATGAGTGAGTGGAGCCATCAAGAGGAGGATCATCAAGGATATTCACACCATATAAGGTGACCAAACAAACTTGAGCAGTATTGGTAGGTGGGAGAGTAGGAGGGGGTGTTCCTTGGTAAGAACCCATAAGTGATGGATCCTAAACAATTCTTGGTATGACTTTGATGATAGGAAAGAGGTCAAAGCTCGCTCATATTAGAGGGAGGATGTTGTCTATGTGATTTGAATGATTAGGTTCATAGTGTGTTAATTGGTCAATGGTGACTATCTTCCCATTGTGGGGGGAGATCATGGTGAAAAACATGAAAGAGGCAATGAATTTCATGGCATACATATAATTGCATCCAAAAAGGATGTTGTAATCCAATTGGGCATCAATGACGTCGTTGTCGATGAGAATATTTTTTCTTCCTAGTTCAACTAGCACATTCTGGTAGACTCCTTCTAGTTGGGATGGGTGACCATCATATGTTCAAAGAATAATAGATGAAGGGATGAGCTCAGGTGATCCAAGTTGTTTCCACATTGTTTTGGACATAATACATGTAGATTCCCCTTCATTGATGATACATCGATTTACTTTTATGTTTCGTAGTTTGACTCGGATTTTGAAGGAGACCAATGAGGGAAGATGTGGTACACTATTATCCAAATCAAAAGTGATCATATGAGTGTCTGATAGGTTGATTTCCCCCAATTTTGAGAGAGAGAAATTTCATTATGAAGGGCATGTTTTGAGAACCTCCAATACCGACATAGTAGTTGGGGATTGAGACAGATCATCGATGGTGCTATAATTGTGTGCTTCTCTAGCATGGGGATTGTGTATGTTCTTTCACAAAGGTGTGTGGGGTACATGAGTGGTTGTTTTTTTGCCAGGACAGAGTGTTGTCAAAGGTTTCCCTGTAGGTAATTGGGGTGAGTCCAAGATATTTAGAGTTTTTTCGGGAGGCATGTCATATTCAAAACTACGAGTTTATAGTAGGATTTATTCTTGTGTTAGAAGAATGTTGTGATATGAAGGATTACCTTGTTGAGTGTGTGAATTGGGTTTGGATATTGGCCAAACTCCTGTGGTGGGGGGTGACCAGTTCTAGATGAGTATTGCTGACTTCTTGGTGGGGAATCATATTTTATAAGATTGTAGGGGTTTGTGGTTGCATATATTTTTGAGGGACTTGTGGTGGTCCCTGTGGGGTAAGGGGAATTGATGGATTCATGTCTTTATTCATCCTTTTGTAATCAATAATTTGAGGGTAGTGGTGAGTGTAATGACCATACCGACTGCAAAGTGCACAAGGGAAATTGGTCCTAAGGTTTTTATTTTTCCCTTGTCTCTGTTGGCCATTACTTTTCCCCCCCTTGGGGATTTTGGTTACACTAGTTTTGTTTCCCCCCTACTAGGGCATTTTTTTGTGGATGGTTTCCCCCCTGCCTTGGTTGGTGTTATTTTTGTTTTTTCCCTTCTTTATGTTCGTATTGGATTGAGTACGTGGATTTCCAATATTCAATTGTTCAATTGTTTTTATTTTATGAATAGGATAAGGTTGAATAAAATTCACACCTTCTTGTTGTTGTCCATGTGGTGGGGAAATAATTTGGGGGGGACCAGGGAAATGGTAATATGGATTACCTTTTGGGGGGAATCCATATTGAGTGTAGGAGGTGGATTTCCTACCTCCATTAATGGAGTTTTATGATCTGGTAGGTGGAGGACCTGGAAATGGTACTTGCAATTTTTTGGCCAGTGGTACAGGTACATGACGTACCATAATGGGAGTAGGAGGAGCTATAAAATTCGTTTGGGGGGTAGGGGGAGGATAACATTGGTTCCTCCCATATGGCCAATTGTATTGGTTGGCCCAAAATATGGGTACCAATTGATCATCTGGATTAAAATGGGTCATGGACCTAATCAATCCATCTGCATCATGTGATGTTCTAGGTTTTTCTTGACTGAAGGGGAGAGGAAGAGAAACATCTAGAAGTACGAAGTATAAGTACCTCAATTGGGAGTAAATCAAATAGAATTGTTGGGCCTTTTTAATGGCCTCATCTTCTATTTGAGGAGAGTTTTTATCCACATATTTGGTGATGACAGGGACTAGTCATTTGAGGAACCAATCAAGTCATTATTGTGGGGTGGTATCATGCCTGTAAATGCTTCTCATCTGGTGCCAATCTGGTCACCAATATGTTTTTCTTGTTTGAGAACTAGAGTGAGAAAATAATAATCACTCTAATTGCCTTGTTAGGCTAGCAATACAACACATAAATGAGTTAGTTGATTAGTGGTTCAACTAGAGATAAAAAAATAAAGTAAATAACAAGAACCATACACTAAACTAAGCATGTAAAATTTTAAATGGATGCATGAAAGAGACACAAGGAATAGCTACAAATATGAATGATATTCTGTAATATCCCTTGGCCGAACCCAAATGTAAATATAATACAAGCATATTTAAGATGGTGAGTTGTTTAGACATCATTTTGTAATACACTTATCATGGCATGGTGCACGCATATACCATGCAGTAAAGGGATGTAATGTGCACATTTCTAAATACCGCATGCAATAACTAAGGTGCATGTAACCTTAGAGATAGAGGATACAGTGTGCAGTAAATAAGTGCATGCAATATTAAGGTCAGTGAACCTTTGTGTATATAATATGCATTATAGGATGGTGAGCTAGTATTATAATCCAGAATGATTATGTCTTGGAATTAGGCCAGTGTGCCTAGATGTTAAAGGGACAATGTGCCTACTTTGTACATGAAATCATGATTAATATAAAATACATCACTATGCGCAAACCGACCAAGATAAAGAGATGGGGGACTGAACTTCACCAGTTAGGGAAAGGGAGGGCCAAAAGTCAAGGGAATGTTATATTGATATTTCCCAAAACATAAAGTATGGATAACTTTATCCTAAGTTCTAAATTTGGGGACAAGTGGATAAAAATAACTTCTAATATGACAAGTGTCAAGTTGGGGACATGCATTGATATCATGGGGAAACTTCCCTGAGGGGCCTCGCTTTCACCGGGGGACGAACAGAAGGGGGGGAAGGAAAAAACCATCAGGATGACCATCATTTGGAAAAGAGTTCACAGTGATCCAAAAAAACTTATTTATCCAGTTAATAACTCCATGACCATTTCACCCATATATTATGTTATCCTTGAGACAACCATTCCACCTTTCCAAAACCTATTTCCTCGTCCCTTTTGGTTGGTGTACCTGATTATCCTAGAGCAGGATTGAAGAAGTGAGTTGTCAGGCCTGTGAGCAGTTCTCTGAGTGAGAGAATTGTTGGGGATTGATTTTTGTAGGTGGTAACTGTAGCTACAATGTTCTGAGACTTCCGGTCCAGCCTGTTGCTGAAGCCCTGGAAGGGAAGTGGGGCAGCCGAGGGACTGTTGAGCAGAGAAGGGGTAGACTTCCTTTGGAGGGAAAAGAATGTGGGGAATGAGAGGCTATAGGTTGTTTGTTGAGTGATAACCTAAGACGTAGTCTTCCCTGTTGTCCATGAGCCTTATCCTGGATAGGAATCCCTTTACCTTGGGTGGAGTTCAGTCCCAGCTGTGGGATGATTCACTGTTGAGAGTGATGAATAGTCAAATCTATGGCTGGGAGGTTCATGGATGGTCTACAAGAAGTTGGTTACAATATTTCTAAGATAAGTACCAATTGTATGAAATATGGATATGTTGTTTTGTTATTTACATGTCCATGTTACGATTTTATCATAGATGTCACTATGATTGCTTGTGTGCACATGGGTAATTTCCTGTAAATGATGCATATCGTTAATTACTGTTATTCTAATATAAAAGTCGTATATTACATAACGTAATGGTTTGTTATGTTAGATGTAAAGCTTCCGCAAGCATGTTGTATGTATATGTTTTAGTTGCACACAGTCTAAAAAAGTAAATTTAGGTGGCATTGCTTAGTTGACTACTGGGTATGCTATTGTATGTTCTGCAATATGGGAAAGAAAGATGTTCCTACAATATCATGTTCTGGCCTTATGGCTGGGAATGTTACCGAATGGCATTAGAGCATGAGTGGTTTCTCTGGAGTGGTGTTCCCTGGCCTCACGTTGGTCGAGGGGACCGTTACAGTTTGGTATTAGAGAACAGTTCAACATTGATCTTGGATGGGCCATAAGGGTGCAATCGAAGTGAATATTCACAGAAAAGTAACTTTGAAGTGACCAGAATTAGAGTCATACCATGTCCTTGGAAAAGGTTGGTGTACTAGCACGCGTGGTAAATTTCGCACCGTGCGGGAAACTATTGCGTGCCAGTATGTGCGATAAATTATGGCACCACGTGGAAGATTATTACGTGTAGATGCACATGCTTAAATTAGCCTTTCACAATAAGCACACCCATAATAAGGTGCACATGGGGTGCATAAGTTTTTTTTAACGCAGAGGAGTTTTTTTTTGTATGCACATAAGTATGCATATAAGTTGTTTCACAACGGTGTATTTAGTAGTATGCACAGATATTTGAGCACGTAGGAATATGTTAAACTTGACATGAGGTATGCATAGCACGAAAATGAATGTGGAATATCGGCGCGTAGTATCGAAACTGTGAACAATAGATATTGGCGCACAATGCCAGAGTAGTGTGCATAAGTAGTCAGTACGACAAAGAAGAAATGCACAGTAGATTTAGGTGCGCAGAGAAGCGTTTACCTTGTAATATTGTTATGCATGATAATATAAATGAACAAGGCAATTTAATGTGCATGAATTCACTTGGAAGGCGAGGAGTCTGAGTTTAAATTGCATAATAATAAAAGAAACATAAACACATAGCCGCATTGAAGCATTAATTAAAAAGAATTCTGAATTTTAATTTCTTCCAATTTAAACAGATAAAAATAAAATATAATATTACAAGAAAAACGTATTATAAAAGAAAACAAGATTCATAACATCGCCAGATAGAAATTGTAATAAAACAGTCTAAAATCTATTTATGTATTTATATAATCATATTAATCACAAAATTACAAAACGGTGATGACCGCAGTTAGCCTGTTGTATAAAGGACCGTTGAATAATAGGTCTATCATCTCTTGTACTTCTAACTCTGCTACAAGCTGTTCAAAATTCACTGAGACATGATTATCTTAGTTGAAGACTTACTTCATCTTAGCGATCTCTACCTTTAAAGAGGAGTCTAACCAGACCGATTGATTTTCTCCAATGCTTTCAGTCGCTTCAACCGTAGATTCCTCCTTCTTATGCCACTTACTCCTTTTCTTCTTAGCGGCTGGCCTGTTGATGACTAAATCCATTATAATGGGATTCATCTTGACTTCCAATCATGAGTCTATAACTGACTCTTTGTGGAACTTAGTTTCTAGAAGGTGCGCGAAGAACCTTTCCTCCTTATTTGCAGGAAAGCCTAGCATGTTGCTTGAATAACCCGTTTCACTTGACTTAGCTTTCTCCATCTATCTTGAACTAGGGATACCGAAATGTGTCTTTACAAAGAGAAGGAAGTCGATCATATTGAATATTACTACGGTTATGGATACACATATATCTTCATACTTGGGGAGTGGTAATTATAGAACTCAAATTATGAAGCACAGACAGATTATGTACAAGGAGTGTTGGGTTTCCATGCTCATCCAATCATTTCGAATGATTAGCTATTGAGTTCATTACATGGTGACATTCAGCTGACGTCACATGGCTACAAAGTATTGAACGAATGGAACAGGGTGATCTGACTAGCCATCGCCTGCTCCATGAGTGGTGGATTTGACATGTTGGGACACGTGATACTGCGTCTTGGCGAAAGTGGTTTTGACAATACCACCTTCTTGTGAAAGTGTATCTCAGAAGACACTGTGCATCAATGTTCTCGAGACTTGGGTCTTATATAGAATTTTCATGGTGATAACACCAGGAAACTGAGAGTGATAATGTTAATGTGTATGCTGAATCGAAATGGCGCATATTCTCATGAATTGTTGATTTGTTAATCTGATTAGTTTCGATGGTTTCACATTTTTCATAATTAACAACAACTCGGTTGGGATAGACCAGTGCACAGTCCATAGGAATGGAAGAGGCACAAGAGGATTACATTCATCCAGAGAAGAGCAGAGGGATGGATGTCCATTTGGGCATGGAAGCAACAAAATCCAATAGACATGGAGAATAAATAAATGAAGATATGAATATGGCTGAGACCATTAAGAATTTACAGAAGTATTTCCAAATCCATAAAGATGATAATGAAAGGCTTATGAAATCCAAAGAGAAACATGATTACTTCAACATGAAGCTATTGGAAGGTTTGAACAAAATAGAGAAGAAATTGGTTAAGGAGAGTAACTCAAGTAGATCTGAGAGTCATAAATCTTTAGAGCAGAAGAGAGAAGTAAAAAGTGGTAGTAGACTTCACCATCATTCCCATAGGCATTCCCAAAAGAGAGAAGGAAACAACTCAAGTCTATCCCCTGTCAAAAGGTATAAGAGATCTGGGGTGGATGAGATGCGAGGATAAACGAACAAAATCAAACCTCATACATTTGATGGTGGGCACAAGAAGGATGAAGATGTTGAAACATGGTTGCTAGGAATGAGGAAGTATTTTCAATTGCATAATTATTCTTCTTATGTTGAAGGTAGAATTGACATCTATCAACTCAAATGAAAGGCATCCATGTGATGGGATCAACTTGTGTAGGTACAACACATCGTCGAGAAAAGTGTTACTTGGAGATAATTCAAGAAGTATTTGGTGGATCCCACGATGTATATATAGTTAATTGGATCCTTGATGTACCTGGTTAACATCGGGCCAAACATATGATTTCGAGTGAATACCTTGAGTCAACAAATGCTTAAACCTAGACAGGTAAATTGGATGGCATAAATGCATATGTTGAGGTACCTTCATGGTACAGTTGGATATGGATTGAGATATGTCTAAAGTGGAGATGTGAAGTTGTAGGGATATACAAATTATGACCAGGCAGGGAGTGCAGTGGATTGGAAGAGTACTTCCAGATGTTGTTTTAGTTTGGGATCATGAATGATCTCATGATTAATAAAGAAGCAGACATTAGTGGCACTTAGTACATCAGAATCATATTATATCGTAGCAAGCATGGAAAGCCATGAATAAGTGTGGCTTTGTAAGTTGCTAGCTAGGATATTTGATCTAGAATTGGAGCCAACTTTGATACATTGTGACAATCAAAGTTGCATGAAGCTTACCAAGAAACCTATATTCCATGAAAGGTATAATAATATAGAGATAAAATATCATTTCATATGGTAAATGGTGCAGAGAGGAGTTTTGGAGCTCCATTACATATCCACGGATGAGTAGATAGTGGACATCCTCACCAAGCCCTTGTCAAGAGTGAAGTATGAGTACTTCAGGGACAAGCTTGGAGTGTTGTCGAATGTCCCTTGTTGAGAGGGAGGTGTTTTGTTTCTTCTCATGCTGGCTAACCCCTTTGGCCAAGGGTTCCCTAGATCAATCACATAAGGTGACTGAGGGGGTAATGCAGTATCATACCTGCTAAGAGAAGAAAAATCACACACATAGTCGTAATACTATGGAATAGGTTGTGTGACTCTGGAAAATAGGTGTGTGCTACTCAGTGGATGTGTTCCAATGGAAGAGGTTGTGTGACTCCATACAATAACTTTGTGCTACTTAGGTGGATGTGTTCCACTAGCGAAGGTTGTGTGACTCCGGACAATAATTGTGTGTTACTCCGATGGTTTAGTACCACTGGAGGAGACTTTGTGTCTCTAGACAATAGTTTCATGCTACTACAGTGGATGTGTTCAACTGGAAGTGATTGTGTATCTTTAGAAAATAGTTTTGTACTACTTGGTAATAGTTGTGATCTATTGGATAACATTGTAGTATCTATGTACTACTAGATGATTGTCATGGAGATTACTAAATTGTCTGGATGTAGTTTTGTGTGCTACCCTTTGATCGCAGATATTTTGCCTGATGATTCGAGCTACCAAAGGCATTATAGCATCCATGTGCCTGCTAGAAGATTGCAGAGTAGTCAATGGACTACTAGATGAAGACATTGTGAAAGATGCCTCCCTATATAAGAGGGAGTGTTGATGTTTTGGTAGCTGTGGGAGGATGTTTCCCTCCTATATGACATTTCTTAGATGTGGAGAATATTTTTGAAGCAAGAGATCCATTTGATAGATGTTGAAATACCCTAGAAGAGAAGTTGGCCTAGAAGAATAAACTATAATGAAAAGATACCTTCCCAAAAGAGAAGTTGGCCCAACTAGAAGGAAAATAACACTATAAATAAGGAGGCACCCTAGATCATTTGTACACTCACTCACACTCTCCCACCTACACAGAATCGAGGCACAAGTTTGGAGGAGGTGACACAATAGCCACAATTGCACAATTTATTATTGCTCGGTCTTTTGGTATCTCTCTCTTATGCACTACTCCTTGAGGAGGTGCACTGCCTTTGTATGGTGTTTTTGATGCAGCTGGGGTGGTATTTATAGTTAAGATAACACTTGTTCTAGGTATTATCTGATTGGACTTGCTTTGTGTATGAAATCTATCTAAGAAAGGTTGTTGGGTTTTTCCCCCATTTGGGATTTTCCCAAGATAAATCTCGTGTTCTTTTCTGTCTCATGTTTATGTTTCTAATTCTCAGTACATGATATATATGTTAATGGTAACGAAGTAAAATAACACTAGTAACACTAATGCTCTGTAAATAAGGAAAATAAAACATGTTTCCCTAAAAAATTCTTTATAAATGTTATCCTATAAAATATTTCAAATGGATTTATATGACTTATTATATAATCATATAAGTTATTTAAGATATGTTATGTATTTAACTAATTAAATTGAAATAAAACATATTAAATTAATAACTGTAAGAAAAAAAAGAACCATTTTTGGAAGAAAAAAAGGAAGCAACAATGGAAGAAAAATTGGAAGCCACACCAGAAGAAAAATTGGAAGCCAACAAAAGAAAAACTGGAAGAAAAATAGTAAGAAATACTAGAAGCAAAGTAGGAAGAAAAACTAGAAGAAAAACTAAACCTAAAACTCAAAGCCAAACTAGAAGCCAAACTGTAAGAAAAATTGGAAACCATATCA
Source organism: Picea sitchensis (assembly GCA_010110895.2). Classification (NCBI taxonomy): domain Eukaryota; kingdom Viridiplantae; phylum Streptophyta; class Pinopsida; order Pinales; family Pinaceae; genus Picea; species Picea sitchensis. The sequence goes on along the minus strand of SNQJ01S0006968.1, from coordinate 241,569 downwards.
GAAGCAAAACTAGACGTAAAACTGGAAGCCAAACCAGAAGAAAAATTAGAAGGAATATCAGAAGAAAAACTAGAAGCAACATCTAGTGCTACTCCTGGTGACAATCCTGGTGCTATTTCCAGTGCTATTCATGGTGCTAAACCTGACGCTATTTTCGGTGTTATTCCAGGCACTAATATTGGCACTATTTCTGGTGCTAATCCTAGTGCTAATCCTGGCGCTAACCTTGCCACTACTTCCAACACTATTCGTGGCATTATTTTCGGTGAAAAACTTGATGCTAATCCTAGAACTATTTTCCCAATGCTAAATATGGCACTAAAACTGACACTATTATGGCTCTAAATCTCGAGCAATTATAAAAATTCCATATTGTGCCCTATTTTTCATCGAAAAAGGTATCCAATTCGTGAGCTAAAATACACTAAACTCCAACATTATTTTAGGTGCTAATTTATTTTTCAGTTGTAGTGGGAGGAGGAAACAAGGAAGCAAGTAGAACAATAAAAAAGAGTGCAAGATCAGTTGGCAACACTCCAGAAGATGTCGGAAGCAGTGATCATCACCAAAGAGTGCAGGGATGAGGAAGGACCTTCTACGATTCTAGGAAAAGAAGAAAAAAGTACACATCCAGTCTTGATCCAGTTAGCATCTAGGCACATGATACTACATCTTGAGATAGATATATTGTAATTTTTTATGGCCAAATTGCAACAACATGTAAATTTACTAGGAAATCTGAACCTATTTGTATCTAGGTTATCAATGAAAATACTACAAGACTTGCAGATAGGCATGTTGCAATAAATTGATAATAGAGGATAAAAATCACATCAGGAGCTCACATGAATAATGAATGAAAGGGTTCAGTTGGAACAAAAATATGACGTTTCACTTCAAGAAAAGAAAGAAGTTGAAGGTTATGAGGGTCAGGAAATACCTTAAGGAAAAGGATGAAGTTGAAACTATAGTGTAGAAGACACAAGAATCCATCTAAAAACTTTACAAGGAAATTCTGGAAGTCCCCATAGTAGTTGAAGATACTATAGAAGAACATGTGTTAAATATCATTGAATTCATCAAGGGCTTTAGAGCACAAATTGAGGACTTACAATTGCAGAGCATGCTGGGAACACCATCGAAAGTGAGAGAATGTTAGGGACCTAACCCTTCATGTAGGTATAATAATATATTTCCATGTAATAAAGGTCAATATTAATAAGTCCTAGCAATAAGGAAGAATAAGTCTAATGTAAGAAGACCTAATAGAAGATTCCTCTTCTAGAAAGATCTTCCTCTAGATGGTTCTTTTGATAGACATATTTAGTATAAATAGGAGTATAGGGTATGACAACTTTTTTCTTGGATATTATTATAATAGGGCTCTGCTCTGTTGGAGGTTTCCCCCTCGAAGAGGCAAGTGAACATTTCTCTCGATAATCAAGTGTTATTTCTGGTGTTATTTTGTTATCATTCTAGTATTATCGTGGTGTTGTTTTGGTTATATTGTTGTTCATCTACCACTTCTAGCTATTTATTTATGTTCTGCATACTTTTTATATATGGAATATTACACGTGGTATCAAAGCACCTTCCTCGGAAAAAAATTGTGGGTTAAGTTTTTTTAGGGTAGAGACGTACTCTAGAATCTTTAATCTACAGAGATCTTTCATTACGTGCATAAACCCATGGTTGGGGATTCATACATGAAGGAAATACAAGTGGTACTTAAGCTCACATCTATTGGCCACCGTTGTAACCCATGTTGGCACCCCTTCGAGTGGTAGCGCATCAGACAACACCTATATACAGATCAACCTATATCTCCTGAATCCCTCCGTAGATAAATCGATCAGTCGCTTGACTGCTATAGTTCCACCAAGAACAAAACTCGGGAGTATACTCTCTAGTACCTAGGTAGATGGGTAGTAAGGATAAGGGTATGGTCTAGCCTCCTTAGATGGTGCCCTGAGATATTGGGCCGAGTACTACTGTTAGACCCCGCACGTATATCAGAGAGCTATAGCACAGGGAAAACCCTTATCTATAGAATCGTTGAATACCTAAACCTTCGGACAGAAACAAAAAAAAAATAGAGAAGATATATTGCAACGCAACTATGTCTCATGCATTCGATTTGCAAAATTTCTACACATTTATTCTTGTTAAGTTTTTGGACATCTCGTCACTGCAATATTCTTCAGATCGGAGTATAAATTCCCAGAAGTAAAAAAAAAAAATCTGGATCCTGTTGGCACCATTAATTGATACCTATTTCGTTGGTTTTCTCTCTTCGCCCTGATCACAGTCATACCTATCATTTTTTAGCAATTTTTTTTTGTGGACCCAAACCCCTTCCAACACCCTTATTTGGGATTTACCCCATTGGATTCAACTCATCTTCCTGATTGTTGTGATACACTTCAACCATAACCCATTTCTGTGTGGTCCAACCCACCCCTTTTCATGTTCCCTCATCATCATGGCCCATAACCGTAGCCAAGACTTGGAAGCTCACTTCAATACCTTGAACTCTAATTTCACAAAAACCCAACAAGAAGTGCGACAACTCAGTGGCAATATTCTCTCCATCAATCAAAAAATGCATTCCTCAATCGTGGATTCAGTCGCTGCTTCAAGCGAGGAATTCAAACAAGATCTCAAACAAGACATTACTACCCAACTTGAATCTGTCACTACGACGATCTATGCCAAGCTACATATCCCTGCACATATTCCCTTCTTTGACACACCTTTACATACCGAAGCTGAAACTTCCTCTCATTCCCATAATTTTCATCCCCATCACTTTTAGCATGACCTATGCCTCCCATGTGTGTATGTGACCAAATTTGATTGATCGAAGCCCACTGGTTGGGTAACTCAAATGGAACATTATTTCTCTTTGTATGGAATTACAGATGAGTTGTCCAAAATCCAGTATGGTTTTATCCATTTAGATCAAGAACATTAGAAATGGTGGAAATGGAGAAAACATCCCCGCCAAGGGTATGTGGCTTAGACACACTTTGTGGTAGATCTTTATGAACACTTTGACACTAACACCAACCATTTGGTCCGTTTTACAAAGTTGAAACAATATGCCATAATGGAAGACTTTATAACTTTTTTTGAGCGATTGCATTTTCGTACAGAGGGCATGACTGATGATTTTTTCTGAGAATGTTTTATCAGTGGCCTCAAGGATGAGATTCAGGCTCTTGTCCTCATGGATCGGCCTCAAACTTGGATGGATGATACTAAAAGAGATAAGGAATCACAAAAGGTTGTCTCTTCTCAAAACCACAAATGCTCCTTTATTCTTTGCACTAAACCCGTAACTCCCACTCCTCCTTCTATTCCACTAAAGATCCAGAAATTGAGCAGGGTCGAAATGGTTGAACGCCAACTCAAAGTTCTTTGTTATAATTGTGATGACAAATACTTTCTGGGACACAAGTGTAAGGAAAAAAATGTTTTTATGGCCATCTCGGAGGATGTTTCATAAGAGGAAGTTGAGTCTCCCCTTAGCTCCGTGTCACCTAAAACCACTGACATAACCCCTCCCTCAGAACCTCTTGAAGTAGGATCAATAATTTCACTAAATAATCTCACTTGATTCTCTTATCCCCAAACCCTCAATATATTTGGTTACCTAAATGATAGGAAGTTCATCATTCTTTTTTATAGTGGAAGCACCCATAATTTTATTCATCGCTGCATTTCCCAAGAAATTAATTTCTATATCCATGCAGTCAATAATTTCCAAATCGTGATTGCCAATGGTGGGTCCATGAAATGTGGAGGGCATTGTGAAATGAGTGTCTCCAAATTGGTGACTACCATCTGAAATCTCTTAGGTTTTCTATCGACATGGGCGGTTGTGACATTGTGTTGGGTGTGGAATGGATCAGGACTTTGGGTCCCATTCTCATGGATTTTAAGGAATTAACCATGGAATCTGACCAGGAGGGCCAATAATATAAGTTACAAGGCATCACCTCCAGTTCCCCAGAGATCATTAGTTCCCATTGCATGGAAAAGTTGCTCAAAAAATGTCATTCTGGCTTATTTCCCAACTCCATGCCATACAAGCCATTGAGACACCCTTTGTGTCGTAGGACCACCAATCCACCCTCTCTAAACATCAAGTGTTTTTTTCCAATCCCTAGGTACTCCCTCCTTCCCATGGTTTTCATGATCATTCCATTCCCCTTGTCCCAAGAAGCCTTCCTCCCAATATTCGTCCCTATCATCACCCCTTTTACCAAAAAAGTGAAATTGATAAAATGGTTCAAGAATTACTCAACGTAAGTCTTATCCGCCCTAGTATGAGCTGCTACTCTTCTCCTCTGGCCATGGTCTTTAATAAATAAGGTTCTTGGTGCATGTGTCTTGACTTGAGCGCCCTCAAAAAACTCAGCATTAAAGACAAATTTCCCATTCCTTTCATTGATGACTCTTGGATGAAATGAGTGGTCCCTAGTTCTTTACTAAACTTTATCTTCATTCGGCATACCACCAGATCCGTATGAAAGAGGAAGACATTCCTAAGACTGCCTTTAGAACTCATGAGAGCCAATATGAGTTTATGTTCATGCCCTTTGTCTTGTGTAATGTTCCCTCCACTTTCCAAATCCTCATGAATCATGTCTTCCATCCTTGTCTCTTTCATTTTGTGTTAGTTTTCTTTGATGACATCCTCATCTACAACAAAACTTGGACAAACCATCTTGCTCATGTGGATCAAATTCTCCATCTACTCTCTTAGCACTAACTTTTTCTCAAACAATCTAAATGTGATTTTGATGCCTTAGAAGTAGAGTACTTGGGTGATCTTGTTGGCAAGGATGGCATCAGGGTCGATCCTAAAAAGATTGAATCTATGCAAGATTGGCCTCACCCAAAGATTCTCAAAACCTTGTGCGAATTTCTGGATTTAATAGGTTATTATTGCAAGTTTGTTAATAATTATGGAAATATTGCGACACTTCTTACTGCACTCTTATAGACAAGGAAATGAAATAATGGTGATGACAAGGATTTCCAATATTAAGAATATATAAGGAAATTGCACGAAACTCAACGAAGAGAGCACACAAATTTGGAAAAAAATAGTAGAGGATATTGAGATGAAGTCCATAAGGGCCAAGTTAAGAGAAGCATAGGAACATTCAAAACAAGCAACAGAAAGGGTTGATACATTTCAACCACGGGAACGTATGACAACCATTTTGGTTCAAAGGCAGTCATACTTGGAAGTGGAGAAGACGAGGGATCAAAAAAATATCCTTCAACAACGATTGGGACCTCAGTAGGAAGAATAAGTGAGGATAATAGGGGAGATCTCCACTAAGAAGGGAAAGTTCAAACATGAAGCATATGAAGAAAAGGAAAAAATAACATTCTTGACTATGTAGGGGGATAAAGAGATCACACAAATAGAGGAAAAAATACTCAAGGAAGTGGAGGTATCAAAGGAAGCCTCCCCAAAAAAAATTGCAGCATGGAAGAGAAGGAAGTAGGCCTCAGTGGCTTAGGACAAGCTACAGGTGAGTGTTGTGGGCCTGTTCGTCAGAAATTTTTGGGAAAAATCCTAAGTACAGAAGAAATGTGTAGCATAGGTGCGCAAGAGAAGAAGGAATATTAGGGAGTGTGCACCTAAGGTGCATACATGAGAACAATGATTAGAAGAGGTGCATCTAGAGGTACAACGCGTAGTAAGAAAAAAATAAAGTAGAGAAAGAGAATAAATAAGGAGAAGAAAGAGGGGAAAAAGGAAGGATGACAACAATCATAGTGAAAAAGAAGGAAGAACAGGCAGTCAAAGTGAAAAAGCAGCATGAAAACATAAAAGAAGAAGAAAGCATCTGAACAACCAGTTAAACTAAATTAGCCATGCAATGTAATGGGTTTTTGGGATGAACCAACTAGGGTTTTAATCCCTATCTTGTATGTATAAATATGTAACTCGTTGGGAGAATAGGTGTTCCTTACATTTGGTTCCTTGTTGTTGTGGGTTCTAGTCCGTTATGGTTTTTTTTTAGTCTATAAAAGACATGAATAAATGACTGAATGTAAGGGATGATGCAAAGATAGAGAGAGAGGCTTGCACTGCAGAGTGGCTATGCTAGTAGAAGAGAAATATACCATGATACATATTTGTAAGAGCATGGTGAAATCTAGAAGAAATTAACAAAATCATAATAAATAATCCAACCATTGTGGATGTATCCCAGAGTTGGATGAACCACATTAAATATGGTTTAGTATGTCTTTTATGTGATTTCTTATGAATTATGTTTGGATGCATAGTAGGTTAGATTTTTCTTATGTTTAATCATGGCACAATAATCATGACTATGAAAGAAATGAGTTTATGAAATAATATGGAATATAATGATAGTCTAACTTCAAATCACTAAGTAGTTAATAAAGAACATGGATAGAGTTACACGTAAATAAATAATAAGATAGAATGAACAAGAAAGTCACCTCCCATTCCCTTACTATTGTATAAGCCAGGTTCTTGTAGTCCCAATAGATACGTTGGGTGAGACTTCATCTGCACAAGAGGGTGATGCCGAAAGGGCTGGTGTTTGGTGGGTTTTGTTGGGCATCGATAAATTGAACGTAGGGTCTTAAAAACTGCACACAACACCAACAATGATGCAGAGATGTGTATAATGTACCCAAAATAATATGATGTGGGATTCCATCAAGGTTAGGATATCAATATGTCGAGAAGAAGTATGAGTTTCGTTCTCTGAGATGTAAGACTACTAGGACTCCCAATCCTAAGGGGAAAAGAGAAACATGAGTGTTGATTTTCTAGGGGGTAAATATATGTGAGATAAATCATGTAGGTGTGGATTCTACTAGATGATAGGACCAAAATGCAATGGAGGTGATGGTACTTGTGAGCTAGGTCTAGTTATCCTAAGGGTAAATTTCATAGGGTGTGACTGGGAGATGCAATTTTTTGTGGAGGGTGTAATTGCATGCCAATGTTGAACATATACCTGAAGGAGCCATGGGATGGCCAAGATGGAATGGGTTGTATAACTTTGTAACAATTAATTGCACATACAAAAACCAAATACTCGACGTGAAAAATATCGTGTTGATAAACAACATGTAACAACTATTTTATAGTAATACAAATATGTGTGCATACTTGTCCTCGAGGCTTTGAGAGAGTTCCCCAATAAGTGACTTGGTTAAGGTTAGAATATTTTCAAGTATAACCCATTGAATGGGTGCTTGAGGGTGGTGCCTTCTATGTGGTATAGGATGTAGTCACTTGTATGATCATAATTGGTGATGAGGTTGTCTGCTATGGAAGGTGTAGGATATGTAGATGGGTGGTGTTGGTGAAATTATATGCATAATATATTACCAAACATAAATTATCGACTGGGATTCATAATCAATAGATTTGATGCACTATATGTGCCGATAAAATATAGGTTCCTATGTCTGATGGGTATAGCTCAATCAAGAAAACCATGTAAAACCAATACTCTGTTTTCACACTTCAAATATAACACTCTTCACACAATTCCTAAATTAGAAAGAAAAACTCATAAACAAACATATGTTGTAAATTTTTTTCTTAGGTGATGGATCTATTCATTGATAGCTCATGAAAGGAAAATATGAACTTTTATTCTATCTCCTAGAACAACTAAACTAACAACGATTAACACTCTATTTTAGGATATCTAAATTCTTCACACAACTTCAAAGTTAGAAGATAAAACTGATAACAAAACTTCTCAAGAAAACCGTGAATCAAAAGGTTCTTCCTTAGGTGACAAGTCTGTTCATTAGGGGCTCATGAAACAAAGAGATGGAATAATATCTTGTTCCCTGTAGAAATTGAAAACAGTAATCAACAATTCACATAATATTTGATAATGCACTCTATTTACTCTTGAAAAGAAACCAAACATAACCCTATCAATTCCAATCAAACCTTATTTAATACAAGAAACAATCAATGTGATTGAGAGACTTCATTATATGGTGCATGAAGGTGAGAGATGAAGTCTGATCGCATTTCTTGTAACAAATCACTTCAAACTTGCATGAAATTCTTATCTAATTCTGCACACTCTTCAAAATCAATTGATGCATCACAAACAATAATTTAATACAATCTTACAATCTTGCAATTCTGGAAATTACTTCATTTCTACATAGGAAACATAAGTTTTAATGAGATGTTCCATTTAATGGATTATCTAATGTGAATGATGGAATCCCAACTGTTCATGCACTTCCACACTTTGCAATCAATTCTAATAGTGAAATCAAAAATGAAATCAAAACAACAAGTACAGAAAATAGAAATCTATACTAATAATTTACAATGAGCTTACCAATCTGGATCGATGGGCCCTTGTCGATGCCAACATGGAATATTTTATATCAGAAGATGCTAAATTCTAAGAGACACACATGATCATTGAATTCAAACTTCCATTGATCTTCAACAAATACATTTACAAAAAGAGTTGGTTCAAAAATCCAATTTGCAGCATACTAATTCCTCCCTTTTGGATTAGACTCATCACTCAATTTATATGATTTTTACATTACAAATTTTTATCTAGACAATCCAATCCAAATAAAAACCATTTTCCATCAATGGAGGTCAATTACAACCATTTATCTAATCAAGGAAATGCATTTCCCACAAATCTGAGCATGATCTTAGAATTTCTGGAAAATTGGAAAATATTTAGGATGAATCGTTCCCCCTGAGATGGAAGTCTACACGTGTGATATATGGATATTCTATCCCATGAAACCATATGAAACCATAGTTATAGACAAAACCCATGTCCCCAAATTTTCAAATTCAACGTTATCTGCCCGAAACTGACGGTGAAAAGCCAATACCAGAATGTTGGTACCAGAATCCTGTAGATAGGGTTTTAGTACTGGATTAACATAGTCGTAGCCATGAGATCGGATTATGCACACGAATTGGTACCATATTAGGCACCTAGTCAGTACCAAATCAATTATTCTTAAGATTCAAATGATTATAATCATGCAAAATCAAACATTTAATCAAATTAACTCAAGAAAAACTAAACAAATCATGCCTTAATCATAAGTTACCTCTCTATGCATATGGACAAGGTCATAAAGTGTATTTGTGGAGGAAACAATCAATTATATACACATAGCATAGGTAAAATAAGATTAGATAAAGGGTAATATAGGGCATTAGAAGTGTCAAAATGGAGACTCAACATTCCCCCAAGGTTAAGTCGTTGCATGTCCTCATGCAACAATGATCTTAAAAATTTCAAAATTGATGGTACTCCTCACTTCATCAAGAATTCTTAATGTTCCACCTTTATTCAACTCCTAAATTCCTTTTATACAATATAAACTTCCTATCCTATTGTTCACACTAATTACCCATGGAAAAGTAGCTATGACGAAAAAATGGAGTCATGAGTAATATATTAGATCTGTTAGTGATTTGATGTTAAGTATTATCCACTCTGTTGTGGATCATAGTTATGAGAAAGGGATGGATGTGACTCTAATATGATTATAGGATAGTGGCCAAGATTTTTCATAATGACTTTGACTAATAGGTCCTCCTGGATAGATTACCTTTATAATAAAAGTGATGTAAGCATAGTTTAGATCTCAATTGAAGAGAGGAACACATAAAAGAATACATCCCAAGATGATTATCTCGTTTCTTATCCAAGTTTTTAGAGATGAATCTCTTCTTGCTTAAGTAAGGTGAATTACACATACTGAGGGTCCAACTTCTCACGCAAACCTATTTAATTTAAAGATATAACTATAAATTGGATACTTGAAGGTTCTTAAGAACATCATCTGAGATATATAAAGGTCATCTCCTAGCCTTGATTTGATAATGATTGCTTTAGAATGAGACCCAAGGGTTTTTGCTCAGTTTTAGGTTTGCCAATTTATGTTTTTCAACTCCCTTTACCTGACATAGCCCCACTGCCATCAGGCCTGTTCAGTACCCTGACAGGTTTACCTTAGTACCATACAAGCATGGCCTCGCTGCTAGCAAGCTTGTTCAGTACCTCAATGGGTTTATTTGTACTTCCTGATAGTTCTTTTTTTGTTATATTACTCGAAATATTTAGAATGATGTATATTGTTCATTGACAGTTTTAGAGTATAAGGAAGGAAGGTGGTACGACAGTGTTTTAGAGTTATTAGGAACATAATTTACTTCTTGCAATTATCCCAAGGGTGACATCATCCACATTATACTTAAATCTTAGCTATTCAATGTATAATGGAACATCTCAGATAATGACTAGTAGGTCCTTCTAGTTAATGCTATTAGGGTTCTCATGAAAGTTCATTGAGATTTTGCAAGGGCAATCCACCACATGAGGTTTTCATCAATACCTCCCAAGAGAAACTTGTAAAGATAAACATGGATAACAACTTGTTTGAATCAACTAAGTTAGTATTAGACATAATGGTGTCACTAGTTTTCAATGTATATTTCAATTAGGAATCATTTTTTCAAATTGATGAGGTAATAAGACAAGTGCACCCATTATCATATAGAGCTAAATGTGGAAATATATTCTTAAAGGATAGAAAGGAGAATTCGTTTAGGGGTGAGTGTATAAATGTAGGAGGAATATGTACATGAGAGTAAATATCAATTCAACACAAGACTTAAATGATCCTGGTAGAAAGAACATGAAAATATTAGCCCATACATCCAATAGACTAGTACCATAGATGGTGGGGTGAGGTACCAATCCAGAATGGCCAACACCATAATTGTAAATCTAAGAGTAGTAGTAACCTCATATGTTGAGACTTTGGGTGGTGGGTAAAATAATGGTATTTGGGTTAGGGCTTGAGGGACTATTTTCCAAATATGCATTTTCTCAGTCATCAACATGGTGTCTTGGAAGGGTGTGTCTTCTGGTGGATACTATGAAGTAATCCCCTTGAGAATTTTATGTGGCATAGATGACTCCATGGAGGATGAGTGAGTGGAGCCATCAAAAGGAGGATCATCAAGGATATTCACGCCATCTAAGGTGACCAAAAAAACTTGAGCAGTATTGGTAGGTGGGAGAGTAGGAGGGGGTGTCCTCTGGTAAGAACCCATAAGTGATGGATCCTAAACAATTCTTGGTTTGACTTCGATGATAGGAAAGAGGTCAAAGCTCACTCATATGAGAGGGAGGATGTTTTCTATTTGACCTGAATGATTAGGTTCATAGTTTGTTAATTGGTTAATGGTGACTATCTTCCCATTGTGGGGGAAGATTGTGGTGCAAAACATGAAAGAGGCAATGAATTTCATGGTGTACATATAATTTCATTCAAAAAGGATGTTGTAATCCAATTGGGCATCAATGACATCATTGTTGATGAGAATATTTTTTCTTCCTAGTTCAACTAGCACATTCTGGTAGATTCCTTCTGGTTGGGATGGGTGACCATCATATGTTTAAATAATAATAGATGAAGGGATGAACTCGGGTGATCCAAGTTGTTTCCACATTGTTTTGGACATAATACATGTAGATTCCCCTTCATTGATGATACATTGATTTACTTTTATGTTTCGTATTTTGACTCGGATTTTGAAGGAGACCAATGAGGGAAGATGTGGTACACTATTATCCAAATCAAAAGTGATCAGATCAATGTTTGATAGGTCAATTTTCCCTAGTTTTGAGAGAAAGAAATTTCATTGTGAAGGGCATGTTTTCAGAACCTCCAATACCGACATAGTAGTTGGGGATTGAGCCAGATCATCGATGGGGCTATAATTGTGTGGTTCTCTAGCATGGTGGTTGTGTACATTCTTGCAAAAAGGTGTGTGGGATACATGAGTGGTTGTTTCTGTGCTATCACAGAGTGTTTCAAAGGTTTCCCTGTAGGTAATTGGGGTGATTCCAAGATATTTAGAGTTTTTTGGGGAGTCATGTCATATTGACAACTACGATTTTATAGTAGGATTTATTATTGTGTTAGAAGAATGTTGTAATATGAAGGCTTACCTTGTTGAGTGTGTGAGTTGGGTTGGGATATTTGTTAGACAACTGAGAGGGGGGGTGAATCAGTTGTTACTGTGCTTAAAAAATTATGCTTATTTTAAACTCTTTACACAAAATTTAATGACAGTCACAATAATGCATGGAAGTAAGAAATAGAACATTCAGCATCAGTCACACATATGAGATAAACAAAGACAAATATTTCTTGAGGAAATCCATAAAGGGAAAAAACCTCTTCTTCTTTATATGATAAGTAATCGTTACATTCTTTACAATATCATACATATGAGCACCAACTCATAATGAGGCTACAACATTTGTTTTGCAAGCTGCTACTTGCTAAGAGCACAAACTCTCTGGATTCTCTAGCACCAACTAGAAGGAAGCACCAACTCCCCGGTTTTTCTAGCACCAACTAGAAGGAAGCACCAACTCCCTAGTTTCTCTAGCACCTACTAGAAGGAAGCACCAACTCCCTAGTTTTTCTAGCACCAACTAGAAGGAAGCACCAACTCCCTTCTCTAGCACCAACTAGAAGGAAGATACAACTCCCTGTGTTCAAGCACCCACTTGAACCTTTGAGGACAACAGTCCTCCCTAGAACCTCCCAACTATTAGGACCACATATTGTACCCTTTTTGCCCATACTTTTTGCTATTATTTTACCCTTCATCACCTGCATTTTGACTCATACTATCATTTCATCTAATCATTCCAAGGTATACAACGTCCTTTCTCATTACTTTATGCTTAATCCGCTTTGCATAACACTTTACATTACTTTTGAACCTAACCATTGATTAGAAGTGAATAAGTGTCTATATCTGTAGAATAGTATCCAAGACTGATGCTGAAACACAGAACTGTCCAAGTTGATGCTGAAACACGGAAGCTGCTACATAGTCCGAGGAAGCACATGCTGAAACACGGAGCTGCTACAC
>SNQJ01S0006968.1:181360-223006 GCA_010110895.2 Picea sitchensis | reverse complement strand
GGTCAAAGTTTAGATGTCCAAGTCTCCTATTCCATAACCATCTTTCATCATACTTGCTTAAGTGGCATTCTTCTTTTTCTTCTTTTAACACATAGACATTGTTTTATGTTCTTATCCCTTTTGCAACTAGTTATCCTAAATTTACAGATTTTATTCTACAATCTTTAAAGGTAAAAATGACTTCACATCCTCGGTCACAGACTTGGATGACACTAAGAATATTATATTTCATACCTTATACAAACAACACATCTTGAGCTTTCCCTTTTCCATTACTCAAACTTACCATTCCTTTACTTTTTATTTTTCTTGGTGCATCATTTCCAAAAGTTACAATCCCTGATTTTATTTCACTTAGAGTTAGAAACTTACTTTTGTCTCCAATCATATGTTTGGAACATCCACTGTCAATATACCAGGGTTTGTTTTGTCTTTGGGCTGATAACACTAGTCCACACTTGTTATCTACTTTCTTCTTCCAAACCTTGACATTTTCGGCAGTGGGGATCAAATCTGGCTTGCAATTCCTTAAGAAACAATCTGTAGCTTTATGTCCATAGTTATGAAAGATGTAGCATTCAATCTTATTGTTCAATAGGTCAAAGTTATTGTTGCAGTGTTGTCTACTCATTGACTATTTATTATTTATTGACCTCCTTAGTTGCATGTCTCTAGACTTAATTTGGCAATTAGCAATCTGTGATGGTTTGTTACTTGGCTGTATTATTCTTTGTTGTGGTAGATATTTATTCCTTTGAAATCTTAATTGCTCATGTCTAAGTCTTAAGGAACAATTTACAGCTTTGTGACCAAAGTTAGAATAGTAGAAGCAATATCCATAGAAAAATTCTTTGTACTTAGAAAATATTTCTTCCATGCTGATGATGTCTTTGAGTAGGGAGTGCATTATTTCTTTGTTCTACAGATTCAGTCCTGGCACCTTTTTCTTTACTTGTCCTGGGAGGATAATTGTCTTCCTTTGTTTTTGTAGGTTTGTTGTTGCCATTGGTTGTAGATTTGACAAACTTGATGGGTTCTTCATTTCTTGGCTTACCACTACTTGATCCCTCTTCATAACCCAAAACAGTTTTCAGCTTTGGATTCCTTTTCTGATTCAGAATGGTGGCTAATCCTTCTGAGGCTTTCATACTTGATAGATTCTTATTATACAAGGCTTGAAACTTCTCCATCTCTTACCTAGTTTTCACTACTTCTTGTTCTAAGGATTCACATCTTACCTTCTTTTTTTATAACTGTCGTTTCATAATGTCTTCGATTTTCTTTGCCTCTTCTAATTCCACTTTTAGTAGGACAAGGCCTTCATCAAGTTCTTTACTGTCTTTCTCGAACTGTATCAGCAATTGTCTTTGCTTTCTATTCTTAATTTTGAGTCTGTCAATCTCTTCCAGTGCACTAATCAGTTCTCCTTCCATATCAAAAATACCTTCTTCTTCATTAGCCTCACTTCTTGTGCTTTTATTATCATAATCCTCTTTGTCCATAAGTATGAAGTCATTTAGTTTATCTTTAGTAGAGGATTCATTGTCTTCATCATCTGAAGGATCGCCATCATTGTTTACACAAAGACTTTTCTTCTTAAAGTTATTCTCTTTAAATAAATTTATGTGTTTGTGCTTCTCCTCATCATCACATGTCTGATCCTTTCTTTTGTGAGCACATTTATTTGCAAAATGACCTATCCTACCACAGTTGAAACATTTGAAAGGCAGTGTACCTTTGTATTTTCCTGATCCCTTCTTCAATCTCTTCACAAATTTTGCTTCAATTTCATCAGGTTCAGAATCCTCATTCTTGTCTGCCTTAAATGATGCTTCTCTGGAGGTGGGTTTATCTTTAACTATCCTCATTTCATATGCAGTCAATGTTCCTAGAAGTTGATAAAACTCCAAGGTGTTTAGATGATTAAGTTCTTCTATAGCAGAGACCTTCGGGTTGAACCTATCTGGGAGAGATCTCAAAATTTTCTAAACTAAAGAAGGTTCCTCAATTTTTTCACCAAGTGATTTCATTGCATTTACCATTTCTTCAACTCTCAGAAATTATTTTCCAACAGTTTCATCTTCTTTCATCTTTAGCTGCTCAAAATGTACTCTGTAGGTTTGAATCTTGGTGTCCTTTACCTTCTCATTACCTTCATAACTGCTAATGAGTTTGTCCCACATTTCTTTGGCAGTTCTTAGGTGCATAAATTTTATGAATTATGCTTTTGCAAGCCCACTCAAGATAGAATTCATAGCCTTAGCGTTGAATCTAAATTCTAGCTTGTCATCCTTATTAGCTAGTACAATTGGCTTAACATAACTAGTATCTACCACATCCCAGACATCTGCACCTAAATCCATTATGTAGGTTCTCATTCTAACTTTCCAGAAGGCAAAGTTTGTGCCATTGAACAGAGGGGCCTTATTGGTTGAATTTCCTTCATAGATTGACATGTTTAAGCTCTAGGATCTACCCTTTGATAAAAGGGGTCGGCTCTGATACCAATTGTTAGACAACTGAGAGGGGGGGTGAATCAATTGTTACTGTACTTAAACAATTATGATTATTTTAAACTTTTTACATAACATTTAATGACAGTCACAATAATCCATGGAAGTAAGCAATAGAACATTCAGCATCAGTCACACATATGAGATACACAGAGACAGATATTTCCTAAGGAAACCCATAAAGGGTAAAAATATCTTCTTCTTTATATGATATGTAATCTTTACATTCTTTACATTATCATACAGATGAGAATAAACTCATAATGAGTTTACAACCTCTGTTTTGCAAGATTCTACTTCCTGAGAGCACCAACTCTCTAGATTCTCTAGCACCAACTAGAAGGAAGCACCAACTCCCTGGTTTTTCTAGCACCAAATAGAAGGAAGCACCAACTTCCTGGTTTTTCTAGCACCAACTAGAAGGAAGCACCAACTCCCTGGTTTCTCTAGCACCAACTAGAAGGAAGCTACAACTCCCTATGTTCAAGCACCCATTTGAACCTTTGAGGACAATAGTCCTCCCTAGCACCTTCCAACCACCCTAAAATATAAATATTTTTTACTTAAACTTATTACAGTGATATTATATACATTAATGGCTTACCAGTCTTATCACTGTTCTACTACACTGCCTTGCTCTGTCTGCCTCAGTGTCTTCCTGCACACCTCCTTGCACTTTATGTTCTTCTTCATTTGATCCTTTGTGCGTCATGTGCCTTTAATGCACCATTCCTCTTCTGTGCATTTCTACTGTTGTGCTCTCCCTCCTTATTCACACATCAATCACCCCTCATAGCGACAAAACTCATATATTCTTTGTTCAACATTCCTCTCTAATATCTGTGCTCCTTGTGCATGCAATATGCACCTTCCTCCTACATGATCTCACCATGCCAATGTACACCACATCCGGGTGTTCACTACACCTCCACTATACCACCGATTCACTTCTGTGAGCATGACTGTTTCACTCTGTTCTGCATCTTTTGCTCATTTCGAGTGCTCTGCCTGATCATCATGGTAACTCTTCAGCTTCTCCGGTGGTTTGATTCATGATTCCATCATCACTAGGTGTTATACTGAGATTCCTTAGCTTGTCTGGCAGTTGAGAATCTTCATCTTCTCTATCATGGTCGAGCTCATCCTCTGACATAAACCATCAGTCATTTCTAGTAGTTACATAGTGAAGTGCAATAGTAGCCCTCCGATCATATTCAAAATCACCTGCACCATTGGATTGACTCCAAGGTCTTGCGTTTATTTCTCCATTTCGCACTTCGGCATTTTGGGATTCCTATGGTGAATATTTCTTTACACTCCATGTTCTGATCCCTAAAACTTTGAAATGGAGCTTGGTTTCACTAGCTCCTTCCTCCATCTTTTGTTGATGTGACCATCAGTGATGACCAAGTGCTTATCCATAAAGCACTTTCGCGATATCGCATTTCGGCACTTCGAAATTCCTGTGGTGAAGATTTCTTTATGCTCCACATCGCGGTCCCCGAAACTCTGAAATGGAGCTTTCCGATTCGAGCTCTTCTCTACAGCTCTTCGATCTCCAGATCAACGGTCCATGATCCGTGGTTATTGGACGACTATCCTCTGCCCTGGGACTTCAGCCTTCAGGACTTTGGGGGAGTGGTGAAGCTAAAAATCCTGAAGAAAAAACTCTCATAGTGAGGTCACTCTTGCATCACTCGATGACGTGTCATGACCCGAGTGGATACCACGTGTCACTCAGAATTGTGATTTTCAGTGGCCTGAAATGCCAAATCAACTTGACACTTGTCATTGTCTAATCGTGCCATGTGTCAACACTGATGTAGTCTTTCACCTGTCCTTTTTGGCGTGGTCTGCCACATTCACCTTCTGGATCTGATGGCCCAGATCACTTCACGATTTCGCATATCTCTATTTCAACATTTTTGTTGCGAGGCATCTCGACTCTCTAAGTCGCAATCTCCGAAACTCCATGCCGCAATTTTGCATTTCGGCATTTCGCGATTTTGCATGTCATGAATTCCTGTTGCGAGGCATCTCGACTCTCTAATTCGTGATCTCTGAAACTCCATGTTGCAATTTCGCATTTCGGTTGCCAAAGGTGATGACAAAAAGGTAATGGAAATGCTAGGAAGAAAGGCGTTTGTATGATAAATAAAGAATAAGTTGGGAATAGTGCACAAAATACAAAAATGGGTGCCCCAATATAATATGGTTGGGCCAGTGAGGGCGCCATTTGTTTGGAAAACTGGTTGAGGGTGGGGGCCCCATGGGTGAGTTTCTATATGAGGTAGGTGAAATGAAGGGAAATTTGAAGAGGGGAAAACTAATTACGGATGAAATGGAGGGTTGATGATACTGCGAGGGTGCAGTCAAAATAGAACTTTGAAGAGATAATCTGGGAGTCCGGTGGGAAAGATAGCAAAATGAGGAGAAGGAGTATGTGTCTGATTCGTGACATGATGTAAGACTATCGAGACTCCCATCCCTATAGGGTTGAAAAAAAAGCATGAGTGTCAAAGTGCCAAAGGGTGCTATGAGTGAGACAACTCATGTGGGGGAGAGTGATAACGGATGACAGTACCGAAGATGCTAATGGAGGTATGGGTACTACAAAGCCATTGATGGATATACTACAGGAAAATGTTAGAGGGTGTGACTGGAGATGCAATTGAGATTCAGAGGGAATAATTACATGCCAGTTTTGATGATATACCTAAAGGGGTGGAATTGGTGTATGATGACTAAATACTTGCACACATGAAAACCAAATACCCGACGTGAACAATATCTAAAGAGAATCGAACATATGAGCATGTATTTGATAACTGTGAACATGAGGATGCATACATGGCTGGGGTATGAAAAAAATGGCGCCACGGGGCTCAAGATAAAAGGTGCCCCGGGGACTGTCGTGATGCAAATGATGGTATGCTGATCCCATGGCTAAAGACAGATCGAAGAACATACACCCAGAGAGCTCAGAATGGTGATTGGAAGTTTGGCGGAAAGGCCTATATATAGCTGTAGGGCCCACATTGCCACCTCATTTGTACTTGCTTCCAAAGTAAATGGACGAGAGGTAGTTCAGAGGAGATTTGGATATTCCAGGAGAGTGAGGCTGTCGATGTAGGAGTAGCGAGTTTCAGGTTAGTAGTATGATAATCCTGCATAGAATTAGGTTTTCCATTTTATGGGCAGGGCTATACGGAGGGTCGTACAGGGGTTTTTAGGGATCTGGGCACCAAGTGTGTGGGCGATCTGGAAATATATGAACATAAGTGTGCACCTGCTTTCCGGATAGCCATGCATGGGGGTGCCCATAAGGGGAAAAACAACGCGCATGGTGGATAATGATCCATTAAGCAAATTTGCCATTAATTTACCAACGACGGAGAAAGTATTTCATAGGGTTTGCGTCGGCTACGACCTTAGTCGTGTGAAGAAAAATGTAATGGCGTAGTTTATGGACTACGAGGACAACGACAAGAGTGAGTTTCTCTTTATGTTTATACTTTAGGGGTGTCCCTGAGAGGTTCTTACTAACGTAGTATATGACATGCTCATGATCGTCATCACCGATTTGGATGAGAACTCCTGCTATAGATACAGCTGAGGCAGAGATGTAGAGGATATAATCACAATTGTAGTCGGGTGCACTAATTAGAGGGGCATTGGAGAGTGTTGCCTTTAGATCATCGAATTCTTTATGGGCATGTTCATCCCAATAAAATGGGATGTCGTGCCATAGTAAGCGAAGAAAACCATGTGCTCGAGTGGCGTAGTCTGGGAAAAATCACCATAAGAAGTTGGATTTTCCTTGTAAGCTCTGTAGTTGGCATAAATTCTGTGGGGGTGGAATCTCGGTTATGGCCTAGACTTTGAGGGGGTACACAGTGATACTACTTTGGGAAACGATAAAGCTGAGGAGGTGCCCAATGGTGATGCAAAAAATGCACTTGAGAGGGTTCAAACAGATGTTGTATTGATGACAACGTTGAAAGACAATCCGTAAATCATCAAGGTGTTGGATGCGGTGTTTGGATTGAGTTGTGAGATTGTTCAAGTATGCGAGGATGATATGAGCCAAATCATGAAAAATGTATGTCTTTGCCTACTGGAAAGTGGCACCAGCATTTTTTAGGCCGAAAGGCATTACGTGATAAGAAAACGTACCCCAAGGGGTAGTGAATGCGGTTTTGTATTGATCAACCAGATGGATTTGAATCTGGTTATAACCAGAGAAACCGTCCATGAAGGATAGAGCCTCGTGGCCAGCGCAAGCATCGATAATTTTCTCGATGAAAGGCGTTGGGAAGTTATCTTTGGGATAGGCATGATTGAGGTCATGAAAGTCCATGCAGATGCGGATAGTGCCCTGTTTTTTGTTAACGGGCACAAGGTTGGAAACCCGTGATGTGTAGGCGATGGGGTAGATGAACCCAACCAGTGCGTAATTTGTCAATCTCAGCTTTGATGGATGCTTCTTTGGATGGGTGTAGCGGTCATTGTTTTTGATGAATGGGTGTAATGTCAAGCCAGGTGTCGATGCGATGTTCAACAATAGAAGGATTAAGGCCAGACATTTCTGTGTATGACCAGGCGAAAATATCTCGATATTTATGGAAGAGTTATTTATAGGAGGGGATTTCTTAAGGAGTGAAAGAGGCACCAAGGGTGATTTCCTTGATGACTCCAGTTTTGATGGAAATATCGATTTTGATGGTTGGGGAAATGTTGGCCATGTTGCCTTCTTTAAAATCATCTGGGGCTGGGATGGGGTTGTTGAACCAGTTGATATCTTCTGATGAGATAAAATCCCTTGTTTCGACTGTGTATATGGGGTTTTGGGTAGGAGGTATTATGGATTCCTGTGAAAATAAGAGAGCTCGGTGGTGCAGCGCATCCCATGGATAGTCAGGAATAGTGAGTTCCTCGAGTATGTCCTCATCATAATGAAATGGGCGGGAATACAAGGGGTCTGAACAAGCGATGTCAGTGACAATCACCATGTGGTTGTATTTTTGTGATGAAGAAGTCAGAGGAACGATGCAAGGAGATTGCGATGGCTCGCTTGTCATAAACCAAATATTGAAGTACTAAGGAGTACCAGTGGTAGTTGGATGTAAGGATTCTATAGGGAAATGGATGGGAGAATTGGGGGGATTTGGGAGTAAATCCTTAGACAAGTCATCCAAGAACCATGGAGGTGTTGGGAGTTCTTCTGGTTCAAGAGAAATGATGTGACGAATCTCGAGTGGTGAGGTAAGGGCGATCACCAATTCTGTGGGGGGTGTAGGGGTTTGAATCAGGGTAATCTAGTGTTGCCTGTATTCAATGATCATAGGGAAGGTGAGGTTCCCCACTGTCGAGATTAAACGTGATGAGTCTAGTATCTGTGGGGTCGACTGCCCCCAAGGCGGAAAATAATGATTTCCACTGAGTGGGACAAGTTTGAAGGACCTCTAAAATAGATATGGAAGCCGGGGATTTTTCTAGGTTATCAACCAAACTGTAATTATGAGTTTCCCTAGCCTGTGGGTTGTGGACATTCCTGCGCAACGAGATGCGAGGGATGCAAAGAGGTGGCTCCATAGTTGGGTGAGGGATTATCAATGGGGGTCCCATTGGTGTAGGGATTCTTTCTGGGGGAATTGGAGGAGACTCAGTGGGTGCATGATATTGACGATTGCGTGTTTGTAGAAGAATTTATTCCTCACTGGTGAGGAGGATCGTGCAATCTGCTGGATTGTTTGGATTGAGGTACTGACCCACCTGTGGTGGGGTAGGATGTATCTCTTGTTGAGTGTTCATCACACCTTGGTGTGGAATGGGATTTTGTAGCACAGCTGGAGTATGTGGTCTAGCCATTGAGTCTTTCATCCGTTTAAAATTGGAAATTTGGGCGAAATGATGAGTGTAATGACTAAACTCAACAAAAAGGGCACAAGGGAAGTTGGTGAGAATGTTGTTGGTCCTCCCTTGGTGTTTGTTGTTATTGCCCCCCTGGGGGTTCTGATTCCTGTGATTCTGGTTTCCCTTAGTAGGTTGGTGTTGTTGGGGTTGATTCCCACCTTGACCTGGGTTGTTATTGTTCTAGTTTCTTCCTTTATTTTTGGCATTATTTGACGGGTGGGGCAGATTTGTTGTATTCATCTATTCGAAATTTTGATACTGCTGAATGGGAGATGGTTGAACAAAATTCACCCCAGCGTGAGGATGTGGGGGAGCCATTGGTTATGGAGGACAAGGAAATAGGAAGTACGGATTCTATGGAGGTAATGATCAGTAAGGTACATAAGAAGGCGTGGTGATTTCGCTAGTACTTGGAGTGTAAGCAGAGGGGGATGGGGTACCAAAAGTTGTTTGGATAGGTGGGTGCATAGGGGGTGCCGATTGTGGCCCACTAATGTTTGGAGGAATAGAAACCGGGTATGGTGGTTGACAAGGAGGTGGGGGGTAGTAAGAGGTTCCCCCATATGCCGACGAATATTGAGGTGTGCCATACATTGGTGGTTGTGGGGGTTGTGGTGCATGGTGCATGGTGTTACCAATCAATCCGTCTGCTGAATGAGACATCTTGGGTTTGTTTTGGCCAAAGGGCACTGGTTTTGGGAGATCAGGGAGTAAAGTGTATAAGTACCCTGATTGTGAATAGATGAGGTCATACTGTTGAGCCTTACTGATGGATTATTCTTCAGATTGAGGGAAGGTGGAAGCCACATCCTTACCGAGGAGAGAGACAAGTGATCTAAGAAACCAATCACGGCACTATTGTTTGGTGGTTTCGACTTTTCATAAACTACGTCGTCTACGCCACTCGTGAATGTGATCAACGATATGTGTGGCTGAGGTTTTCTTGAAATAAGAGAGTAGTTTGAGACCATTGTCATGGCGGATTGGTAATTGGAAGAAGGTAAAAAATGATTTGGACAAGGACTCGAAAGTCTCATGGGACCTCGATTTTTCATCTACATACCATTTGGTTTATGGGCCAGTGAGTGTGCGTTGAAATAATCTTAGTCTGATGGAATCATCCATGATGTTATTGGAAGAGCACCATAGGTGGAAAGTCATGACATGATTGGCAGGGTTGTCCCCTGCCTTCCCTTCAAACTTGGGGATGTCTGAAGGTATTTTGGTGGGCATTGCAGGCCATGTGGGGTCATGCAATATAGGACCATTTGTGAGTTTTCTTAGATATGGTATGTTAAGAGAGGCCAAATACGGCATCAATAGTGTGGGTGGAGGATTAGTTCCAGCCATGGTGTGAGTGTTCTGCGAACCCGACTCTTGAGAGGGGTTAGGTGGGTTGGTACTTCCTCCTGGAGAGGAAGTTGGCCCCCTACTTCCGTGTAAAGGGGAGTGAGTGGATGGTGAACCTTGGGAAGTGGACCCAAGTAAGGTGGAACCAAGCAAAGATGATCCTAAGATAGTGGAACTCATTGGAGTGTGAGAAGGTGGTGTCGATGAGTTGGGAAGACCAGGTAGTCCCCCTAAGATAGGAGGGAGGTTTAGTAGGCATCTGGAATGGTGGGGATTTTGTGGGTCCCCTATGATGTCCAACTAGATGAGTAAATGTGTGCGAATGGTGGTGAGAGAAAAAAATAAGCAAGAGCTTTTGCTGCAATTTATGAACTTTACACAATATATATCTAAATCAAAAAATGTAATCAGTAGTGTATCATACATAAAGTGTTATGATAAAGAAACATATACGTGGTTAAGTGGTCGTTTTCCATGTGGGAAAACAAAGAAAACAAATGCTCGTGTCCTAAAATGTGTAACGTCCTTCCTCTCAAATAGCACTGGACCTTCCAATAGTACTTAACAATGGGGTCTAAAGTCACCGGAAGAGAAACTAGTGAAGGATGAAGTAATCAGTTATAATGAGGGGTAAAGGGGCATATCCATAAAGAACTGGCGATATTTCCCAATAGAAACACAAAATCTGATCAAGGTGAAATTGCAGCCCACAATTGCCACCTGGGTAGATGTCCTAAAATTTTGGTCATTAAGTACCTCGGTCAAAGTGTGACATTTAGATTTCTGGCCTAAGAAATGGGTCATGGACGAGATCCCGTCCAAGAAGTGGGTGCCTCAAGGGGGGACACACTGAACAACCGGACCTCGGCCTTCAACCCTTTACGGGTATCTCCCTACCTTATGGTGTTAGGAACACTTGACTTGGAGGATTTTAAGTTCCCTATTTGACAACTTCTATGGTTTTGACAATGTGAGAACCAGATAACGGGGAGTTATTTGGATGCCTATCCCCGAAATCCTACCTAGACTAAAAAATTTCTTTTGGCACCTCCTATGGAGGAAAACATAGTAATTTTTTTAGAAAAACTTTAGATGTGGTTGTGTGAGAGATTGGGGGTGTGGATAGTTTCGTCAAGAAAAGGGTGGGGCATTTTGGAATCCCTTTGGAGGAAACTTACTTTGACCGCCACGTTTCGAGAAGAAAACTACATTAGTGATAAGTGACTTTTGTGTGTGAATGAGTGAAAGTGTTCCAATGTTTTAATGAAATTGGTGTCACCTTGTTGCATGTGGACTTCACTTGGTCCTTACAAGTGTTGATTACCTAATTAACTAAATGCCTTTAGTACAACCTTGCGTAATTCAAAAGTCCCTAGGAAAGTATCATGTGGACATGTGGGTTTGTTACTATTCCTTTAACTCCCTATTGTGATTTAATCTAAGAAAAGATTTGAAACTATCCTAGATTGTGATCATGTGGGCATGTATGGGCCCGTTACAAAACCTTTAAACTTCCCTAGTGATTTAATCTAAGAAAGTAAATTTCAAAACTATCCTATTTTTGTAGCATGTGGGCATGTATGGGCCCATTACAATCTTAAGATGTGTTTGAAAAATAAACTAAGAGGAGTCCCTTAGGGGTTTGTTGTCCTCTCCTAAAGGTTTTACTATTTTTTAAGGGAGATGAAATTGTCCCACAATCTTTTTCTGATTCTCAAGGTCGCTTGGAGGTGTGAGAGAAGAGCATACTAAGCGATTGTTATCCAACTTCTGGTCCCAATGCAAGTTAGATTTGTTTTACAAATGATTTCCAACTTATATTTTTAGTCAAAGCAAGCCATCCATGTGGCAAAAATGAAAGAAAAAGAGGAAAAAATGATTTTAAACCCCCTAAGTGCCTATGTGTTTTGACTAATCCCTTTATATGAAGAGGGAATTTAGTGTGGTGTAGCTTTAAAACATGAATAAAATCCCCTTCAAGGAGGCTCCTTCCCCAAATCACAAAAAACCATACAATGTGTAATTTTTTCACAGGTGCGCGGGTCTCAGTGGAGACAAAGGTGCATAGAGTGCATGTGCATAGATCGAAACAAACTCTTGGGTGCAGGTGCACAGAACAGAATTGTGACTTAGGTGCATGTGCGCATGATGCGTGTCTATGGGTCAAAAACCCGTGCACAATAGACACACGACAGTGAATGAAATTTTTGAATGGAATTCTCTCAATTCAACTTGGAATTGGATGTTTAGTAGGTCGTCTTGGGCCAGTTAATGCACCTGCAAGTTCAATAAACCAAAAGAAGAGCTAGAAAAACCCAAATGGGGTAGGAAATTGATACCTCTCCCCAGTGGAGTCGCCAATCTGTTGTGCCTCTTTCGTCACCTTAGTGAGGAAAATAGAGGTGCTTACAAGCTTAGTTGGGTTTGCTAAGAAGGATAGCTGTAAGGAAAAGGGTTAGAGAAAGAAATATAAAAGAACAACTAAGAATTAAAATACGAAATAAAATAACAATTAAACTAATGAGCATAGGGACATAAGAACCAAAGAAACAATAATACCCATGTCACCAATGGTAAGGTTGATATTAGTGAAAGAAAACACCAAGAAGAAAGAGGAATATGGGTTCCTTCTTCCTCCAAGGGAGGGCTCTTGGACCCCCACAAACAAGCTCTTCTTACAACTTTGAATGAAAATGGTGAAAGAATCTCCAACACATCCACTCAAGAGGTGAGATGGATTGCCCAATGCAATGATGTTAGTATACTCTTGGCAAGAATAGAGGATTCTTCAAGAGAATAGTGGCAGCATAAATTTTCTATGAAATTCCTTGAAAAATGAAGTGCATCCATGGCCTTTTTATAGCACTTCTTTAAGGTATTATGCAACCGGTTTGTAGTGTGTAAAGAGGTTAATTAGGGAATTTCTAGGTCTTTGACCAGCCACCCAATCGAATCCAGTCCAGATTTGAGTGTCAAATCAAATTGGAAGCTGAACCATAAGTGGGTGGGAGGCCGACCACTCTCATGAATGCACTGTTTCTCAGGTGCGCGACTTTTTGCAACAACAATCATGCATTGGGCGCATGTGCACAATTTCTACATTTCTGTTGCGCACATGTGCGCGCGCTCCCTGTGTCTTCATAGCACCCTTTAATTTTAGTATTGGTTGCATAGTTTTTGACTCTTTGGAAATGATTTTGTAGTAATATTGGTCCATGGGTGACCTCATAACTATTTGGCGATGCTGAATTCTTGTAACCATTTGCAGACGGAATTTCAGTGATAACAACAAGGACTAGTGATTTGAGGAACCAATCAAGTTGTTATTGTGGGGTGGTATCATGCCTGCAAACGCTTCTCATCTGGTGCCAATCTGGTCACCAATATGTTTTTCTTGTTTGAGAACTAGAGTGAGAAAAACATAAGAACACTAATTTCCTTGTTAGGTTAGCAATACATAACATAAATGAGTTAATTGATTAGTGGTTCAACTAGAGAGAAAAAAATAAAGTAAATAACAAGAAATAGACACTAAACTAAGCATGCAAAAATTTTAAATGGATGCATGAAAGAGACACAAGGAATAGCTACTAATATGAATGATATTCTGTAATATCCCTCGAGCGAACCCAAATGTAAATATAATACAAGTATATTTAAGTTGGTGAGTTGTTTAGACATCATTTTGTAATACACTTGTCATGGCATGGTGCACACATATACCATGCAGTAAAGGGATGTAATGTGCACATTTCTGAATACCACGCATAGTAACTAAGGTGCACACAAACTTAGAGATAGAGGAAACAACGCGCAGTAACTAAGTGCGCGCAATATTAAGGTCAGTGAACCTTTGTGTATATAATATGCATTATAGGTTGGTGATCTAGTGTTATAAGCCAAAATGCTTATGTCTTGGAATTAGGCCAGCATGCCTAGATGTTAAAGGGCCAATGCGTCTACATTGTACATGAAATCATGATTAGTATAAAATACATCACTGCAAGAAGACCGACCACGATAAAGATATGGGGGACTAAACTTCACTAGTTAGGGAAAGGGAGGGCCAAAAGTCAAGGGAATATTATATTAATATTTCCCAAAACATAAAGTATGTATAATTTTATCCTAAGTTCTAAATTTGGGGACAAGTGGATAAAAATAACTTATGATATGACAAGTGCCAAGTTGGGGACATGCATTGATATCGTGGGGAAACTTAGCTGAGGGGCCTCGCTCTCACGGGGGGATGAACAGAAGGGGGGGGAAGGAAAAAAACCATCAGGCTAACCATCATTTGGAAAAGAGTTCACACTGATCCCAAAACGCTTAGTTATCCAGTCAATGACTCCATGACCATTTAACTCATACATTTTGTTATCATTGAGACAACCATTCCACCTTTTCGAAACCTGTTTCCCTGTCCCTTTTGGTTTGTGTACCTGGTTAGCTTAGAGAGAGATTAAAGAAGCAGGTTGTCAAGCCCATGAGAAGTTCTCTGAGTGAGAGAATTGTCGAGGATTGATTTTTGTAGGTGGTAACTGTAGCTACAACACTCTGAGACTTCCGGTTCGGCCTGTTGTTGAAGCCTTGGAAGGGAAATGAGATAGCCGAGGGACTGTTGAGCAGAGAAGGGGCACACTTCCTTGGGTGGGACAGGCATGTGGGGAATGATAGGTTGTAGGTTTTTAGTTGAGTGAGAACCTGAGACAAAGTCTTCCCTTTTTTCCATGAACCTTAGCCTATATAGGAATCCCTTTACCCCGGTGGTGTGAGGGAAATCCCCTTACAGACTAGAAAATAGGGTTAGAATTTGCATGCAGATATGACCGAGAGAAAAACTACTTTCTATCTTCGTCCCCAGACTTAAATCCCCTTTCTTTTTAGTAAATACATGGAAAGATCAACCTACCTTGTTCCAAGAGTTTGATGTCAATCCTCCATTGTACTTGATCACTTGTTCACAATACTCCTTCCAAAGTTGACCTGCATACAAGACAAGAAACAACTACGCATGCATCCTACTTATAGACTAAAGGGTTAGAGATTCAAACATGTACTTAACAAACTACGCAGAACTCATGAATTGGGACGGGAAAAGCATTTTATTTATTGCTTTGAATGAATCAACTTACAATAAAAATTGAGACCAACCACCACTCTACGAACCTGATCCTGGGCTCCTCTTCAACTGTCCTCCAACTGCTTTGCTTTGTATCTCTTTTGGCACAAGTATGGCTAAAGGGTTGGGACAATGGGAATATGGAAATGGGTAGAGTTTCTTTGCTATATTTTTCCTCCTTCCAAATGGGACCCCTACCCCTTCTTTTATAGGCTAGAAGGAGCTAGGTATTTGGACAAACCCTCGGCCATGCATGGTCGGGAGTTTCAGTTAACTCACCCAAAGATGTGTGTTCCATCGACAACTTTCCTTTTTTCGTTCTTTTTTTGGTCCACGTGGGTTGTTTTAGGTCATCCAGCGTGTACACGCGTGCAACAATGAAGTAGGGTGTGTGGGCCCTTATAAAAGAGGTTTTTCAAAGAGTTTGTTCAACGGTGGCTTGGCAAAGAAGAGATATGATATGGCCTAATGCCAGGTAAGCATGTCTGGTGCAATTTAGGGTTATAACATATGCCCCCTAATGTATGAGGTCAAAAGAGCATCTGATGGCCGAAATACATTACCAATCTTTTACTGATGTGTTGAACAAGTGAGCCCAGGAACCAGGAATCGGGAGGCACTGTCTGCAAAATAAAAAATGTCTCACCGAGGTGGGCATACCCATGCTTGGGATAGAATAAATGCATGGATACCAATCAAATACACTGTATATCCATGTCATATAACTATATAAAGTGTAACCGTGAACAGTACATAGGGAAGCTACATCTTGAAATAAAAAGGATATACATGCAGAGTATCCATCTTCGTAGAAGATGATAAGGCCTGATGACTGGAGATGAGGGCTTCAGAGCTCTAGAAACAACTTCAAAATCTTCAAAACTTGGGTAAGAGTGTAATATGAGTGTACAAATTCACTACCCAGAGGTCTTCGATGACTCGTCGGTCATGGATTAGAGAATCTTGATGATAAGACTGAAAGCTTCATTGATTTCGATCAAGGACTTGATTGGACATTTAGGATGGTCGGGTATGAGGGAAAGAGACAAACTATAGAGGGGTCGACTCAAGCTTGGTGAAAAATTTCCCTTGGACAACAACATGAAAAATAATGAGACTTAGGAAGCATGGCATTAACATAAGTTTACGAGGCAGGAGGCAACACAAACTCTCCATATGTTTGGAAGAATAACCAAACGAAGGAGTACACAGCTCTATGTAGCGAGAACATCTTCCTAAGTTCATATTAAATCCTAGGTTTTGATGAACAAACAAACATATGTGCTTTATCCAAGGGCGAATTATTATGCTTCCAATAAAGAAAATACTTTTCTTTTCCTCTTTTTGGGGTATATTTGATTATTTAAAAAAAAATAAAAATTTGTCTTTTTTGATAATTTTGGACAAAAGAATAAAGGAATGTTACGTTACAAGGGAGGAATGAGAGTTACAAACATACAAGTTCAAGGCAGAAGGACAAGACTGATGTTCAGAATAATGATACTCAGGAAAAATCCTCTAGGGGCCAAGGGTGTTAAGACACAGAGGCAAAGTGCTACAAGGTTTGCGTACAAGGTATGCTTCAGATGGTTCAGTTGGGAGAAAAATGGAGCCGACATTTAGACCAAAGACGCAGGTATGCAAACATAGTTAACAAAACACACAATGGTAAAGTCCTTCAATGTAAGTTTAATGAGCCCAGAAAAGGTAAGCTCGACCGCTTTTCATATTTAGAGGGTTTGAAAAAACGTAAAAGGAGACTCCATTGGGGTACCTTTTTCGAAGATAGTCTAGTCGGTTCGAAAAAGGGGTAAACTAGCACCAAAAAGACGTCTATTCAAAACCATTTTAACGAGTCTGATAAGGACAAGATCACTCGGCCATTTTTTCACTTTTAAGGAGTCTAAAAAAAGATTAACTATGGACAATGTCAGGAATGTTCTTCTGGACCAGTTTAACGAGTGTGAAAGAATAAGGTCACTCAATGATATTTTCAATTTTAGGGAGTCTGAAAAAAGATTAACTATAGACTCCAAGGGGGTTCCTTTTTCGTAAGTTTAGTCCCTCGGGCCCGAAAAAGGGAGAAAATTATACCTGAGGGTACTCTTCTAAAGAACGAAATTTCTATAGAGTATACCTTTGTTCGTACAGTTGATCGTCCAGACCGAAAAAGGGGTAAACTACCGTCAGATAGATGTGACTTCAAATTTCAGTTTAATGAGCATGAAATGTGACAAGATCGCTTGAAAATATTTTCATGTTTAGAGGCTCTGAAAAGGGTTTAAAAGAAGATCCATAGAGGTTACCTTTCTAAGTTAATCCAGACGAGATCGAAAAGCATAAATGCAGTCTCGTCGGATGTTGATTTCAGATCTCAAAGCGAGCTTGTAAAACAACAAAGTTAGCTCATGATCGACACTTTGTGGGTCGATGCAGAGTATCTCCTCGGGGGAGCAGTATGCTCTGACGAAAACATTGTCTATGATGCCAAGGGTTCTGGAGAGATTTATAGGTATCATTTCAGTGATACTTGCCATATTACCCTCAGCATAAACAACACGAGTAGCCAAAGGATTGATAGGACAAGACCTATCTCTAGTCATAGTCAAAGTGAATTCCCCTGCTTTGATTCTGCTTAACTCTGGGAGGAAGTAATATCTGTGATGAACATTGTCCCAGGGTTTGTCTGGATTAGTCATTACCTCAATGATTGCTTTGTGAGAGGGAAAGACTAAGTCTAACGAATCGGTTTCAGTGAAAGAACCTTGAGCCCAAATAGGCTCTAGTAGAGGATCTAACTCTTGTGCAGGAGTCAAATCAGGGTTAACTAAAGCTTGCTGGACTAAAGAGTACACTACTTCAGCGGAAGACAATGGCATGGACATACCTAGGTTCCATGTCTCATCCATCATGGTTGATGGGGAAGGAAGTACCCACGTGTCATCGAAGTAATTCATGCGGAACGACGAAACTTGAAAAATATCAAGCTTATGATGATTGGATATAAACTTGATATCGCCTTGAGGGGGTGGGTAATTGAAGGTACCCATCAAATATGGGCACAAACCAACCCCTATGTTAACAACACCTGGTTGAGGATTATCAATCATCGGAACCATGGATGCCCCCAGTGAAGGGTCAGGTCTGGAGAAAGACAATTGATCGATGGTCACAATCCGACCCTCATGTTGAAACAACAAGACCCAAAAAACTGTAGCAACCATATCTTGCATGGCATAAGTTCAACTACTTCCTAACAAAAGATTATAGTCGAGGGGAGCATCAGCTACTTCTACCTCAATGCACATTGTCTTCCCTCCTAACTACATGGGGAAAGAGGGAATTATACCATGTGGTCATAATGAATGACCGTCGAAAGAAGTGAGGGGAGTACATGAAGGAGACAAAATTGGCTAGACAATGGGCTTCCAACATGCTAACAACATAACACATGTCGAGGCACCCTCATCAACCATCGTGCATAAGATATTCCTTGTAAGAGTTTTCATGGGATCAGCCACTACTATCTGAAATGCTACGTTGTAAGGCAGATGAGGTTTTAAGTCAGTTGTATCCAGCATGATTGTACCCAGATTGCAAATCTTAGTAGATCCTAAAGTGGTTAACAAATCTTTCCTATGGGAAGGGAAGCTTTGGAGGACCTCCAAAGCAAACATCACAACAAGGGTTTGTGATAAATCCTCCACCACAAAGTAGTTCTAGGCGGCCCTTGCATTAGGGTTGTGAGAAGCTCTCTTGAACATGCCTTTGGGGATGCATGTCATTGTTCCACCCAACGTCTTCTAAATATGTAGAGGAAGAGATGGGAGTTCGACTTCTTTTCCCTTCTCAGAAGTGCTTGGTTGACTATAGTCATGTGCTGTAGTTGATAGAAAAGAAAGACCTTTCACCATATATACATTCACGGATGTGGGGTTGTTCGAAGATGGAGGGGGTCCTTGACTTCCCACTTTTGTGCTCATAGAGGCTTGAGTTAGATTTTTTCCATGTTGAAATGGATTAGTTAACACTGCGGGATTTTGTTGTGTCACAAAATTTTGGCCCTCCGCAAGACGAGGACATAGGTGGGTTAGGTGGTCTTTCGTGCATAGGTTGCATGGATACCTTGCCTTGCATTTTTTAGTGTTTCCCTCACCACGATTATCGGTGGGTTTCTTATCCCCCTTACCCTTCTTTCATTATTTGTTCTTTCCTTCAGGCTGCTGGGTGGCCTTTGGGTTATTCGATTGCACAGTGTGTACATCCGATGTTTTGGTAGGGGGAGCAGTCGAAGCAGTAGTTTGGTTGGCCAATGTGTGTTGTATAGACAAATGTTGCAACTGATTCGTTAGTTGTTCAACGGGATTTGTTTGTGCAGAAACAACAATACCATCGGCATGTGGTCCAGCTCTCTGTCTAGTTTTATCAAGTATTGAGCGTGGTAGATCTGGCAAGATGTTGTATAATAAATCGGATTGAGAATATATGAGCTCAAATTGTTGAGCTCTCATGATGGAATCTTCTTCGAAGAATACTCCTGACGTTGTGACGTCTTTGGATAACTGCGAGACCAAAGACTTAAGGAACCACTCAAGAAAGAATGCCGGTGGGACTGGCACTTTAATTAAACTCTTCCAACGTCTCCATTCTCAGATATGATCAGAGATATGGTCCGCTATTGTTTGTTCAAAATTAGCAAGAAACTCTGTGCCAACGTCGTATCTTACAGGTAACTGGAAATGGTTTAGGAAATCCATCGCCAATTCTTCGAAGGAAGAGTATCTTGAGCAATCGAGTTCAATGTACCATTTCATGGCACTCCCAGTGAGAGTACGTTGAAACAATCACAAATGTACGAAATTGTCTTTCAATGAGTTAGAGGAGCACCAAATATGGAATGTAGTCACGTGATCTCCTGGATCTTCGTTAGGCTTGGCTTCAAACTTTGGGATGTTCAAAGGAAACTTCATCGGCATAGGAGGCCAACATGGATCATGACAGATAGGGTCATTCAACAACCTTGTCAAATCTGGCAAGTTCAAAGTCTCCAGGAAGGGTAGTTTGGGTTGTTGGTGATAACCTGGGAAAACGGGGCCTGGAGTTTGACTGGCACCAGGTTGCCAAGAAAAGTTTGGCTGCTGGCCCAGATTTTGGTAGAAACCATGGCCTTAACTAGTGTATGGATTTTGAATATGTGGAGATGTCATCGACTGAATTCCAAAATAGGACATAGATGGTTGGGCATGCATTACATTCGAAGGACTTTGGCAAGGGTTACCCCATGTCGGTCCTGTGGGGATAGGCATGGTAGTTTATCTAGGGTTCCATTGATTCTAGAAAGAATTACCCCAGATCGACATTCCAGATGAGGGAATGGATCCCTGCCAATAATTCCAAGGACTTGATGCGTAAGAAGCTCCTAGGTTTTCCCCCTGTGCAGGAATAGTACCTTGCATAGGAATAGGTTGTCCAAAACTAGGATTGCTCCTAGTCAGGAAAGAGGCTCACGAGAAAGCATTGTTACCAAACACTCCAATAAAAGAAAACGGTGTTGAACTTACTGACATATTATGTGAAGGTGGTACTTGACTCCCCGCTCCAAATAAACTATGGTGTGTAGGTTTCTCGACGGATTGTTGATGCAAGCCACCGAGCAAAGGGGACGAAGGAGGTATATGAACTCCTCCATAAGGGAAAGCGTTAAAAGTAGCAGGAGTGCCCCCCATGTGACCTTACAGAGGAGTGCTAGAGTTCCCTGCCCCCAGACCTGAAGTCTGTAAAGTGGAGTAGGAAATTACAGGACTTGTACCTGAACTAGGCATCTCGTATGAGAACGGAGAGCCTATCACACTTGGTTTGAAAGGGGTTGTGGCCGCCGCCAAAGATGGGAACAGACCACTGTGCGACATATAGGTGGTTGAGACCATGGTGGATCGATCCGGTGACGGTGAGTTAGGAGGTGGAAATGCTCATGTGGTGACAACCGTAATGGGAATTGATGAATTCCCAGAAGTGGTAACAACATTTGTTTACATTACTGCATGCGACACTGTCTGGCACTCGTAAGGATAAATCGGGACAATGAGGGGTGCCGAGAGATTAGTGGTTGGGGTTTCAACTAGGCCAAGGGCGTTTTCTTCAAGGTCCAAAATGGTCGATTCCTCTGGATGTTGGTTAGGCACAATTTCTTGCGACCTGGTCACTTCAAAAGACCCTTGTTGGTCTATCTTTCACCTTAGTGGTGGCGGGGGTGGCTCCAGTGTAACCTGCGGCAGGCCAAGAACCCTTCATGATTGGAGGAGCTCATGATCCTTCACTGTGTGAGAAGATCAAATACACTCTAGGGTAGTCTAAACGTTCAAAAGTAACACACGCTAAAAATTCCTATGAGATAAGATAGGCAAACACTAACTAATTGGAAGAACAGTTACAACAACCAACACTAGAGAAACTTACCGGTGCAAGTCCAACTCGAACATGGAAGCACCCTCCAGGTATACTCTACAAAGCGTGGCCCGATGTCTATCCTAGGTACCATGGTATACTCCCTCGGTCACCTGTGTAAGTCTTTAAAAAGATGGGCAACTAGGTTGCCAGGGCGCAAACAGTCACCAGGCAGGTACAGTCAAAAGTCAGGTAGACCACAATGAGCAAGGTATCGAGCCTGAAACCTATCAAGGGTATCGAAAGAAAGTGGTATGGAAGAAAACTGAGGACCTTGAATGGATTCAAGACCCACAAAGCCACGTGGCAAATGCAATCGATGAAATCCGAAAACAAGTCCTTTATATGTGTTCTCTACTACGATTGGTCCAGCTTTGGAGGGGTTGTCTCCGCTACCTTTCTACACACGATCTCATGTTTATCCCCTATTTTAGAGGGGGGTCCCAGATAAATTTCATGATACTGGACTTGGAAACTCCCTAACTCAGACTCCAATGTTTGATTTTAATGGTCTTGAAGAGTTTCCTCTCCAACCTAATCCAAGGCCCTAATCCTAAACTAGTTGGTTAACCTTATGAACATAAAAGTCTAATAAATTTTAGATTTAGCGTTAATTTTATGGCTTGTCTTATGTCACGGGAAATAAAAGTAAAATTGATGATGTGTAAAAGATGAAAGTAAAATGAATAAAAAGTTGGAAACAAAAACTTTCATTTAATGCAAAATTTCAACAACTTTTCTAAGATTTTTGGACAACAAACTCAAAAAGAATTTCACTCGAATACAAGCTACTTATGATCTAAGTAAACGGTAAAAAATTATGAAATAAAAGACTTTTTCCTGGTTACTAATGCAAGATNAATTTTTTATAACTTTTCTAAGATTTTTGGACAACAAACTCAAAAAGAATTTCACTCGAATACAAGCTACTTATGATCTAAGTAAACGGTAAAAAATTATGAAATAAAAGACTTTTTCCTGGTTACTAATGCAAGATCACACTTTTCAACCAAGCAAGAAACTGAAAGAGATTTCTTTTTCTTTTTTTTTATTTAAATGCTGATAAAGAAAAAAGGAACAATACCAACAAGTTAAAAACCAAGAAAAACAATTTTGGCCTAATCGTAGATTGCAAAGAATCACTTCAAGAAACTACACATTTAGCAACTTAAAAAATGACTCTCACACTCGTCTAAAAACCCTAAAGAAACAAAAAAAATAAAAAGAATTTAATGACAACTTTTAAATGAAGAAAAAAGAAAGCTAAGGTTAAGATCAACCCTAAGCTACTGACTTCTAAGACAAAGATTCAAAAACCTGAGAGGTATAAATCTCATTAAGGGAAAGAATGACTGCCTTACCCTTAACAAAAATTATCCTGCACAAGCACACTACTGTCAATTCAACAACAAGCGTGTGCACACAAGCTGTGTAGATTCAGAGGGTGTGTACATGTGTGTTGGCCTTATATAGGCTGTGTGTATCTCTAAAATCTGAGAAAAACTAAAAACAGACAACCCAAACCAGGAAGAGACCACTGATATTGATAACCAGGATCTCCTGAAGGCTTATACACTCTTTTTAATAGAAAAAACAAACAATGAAAGGAAAAAAATCGTAAAGAAAACCAATCTGAGATAAGAATGCAAACAAGAAATACTCAAACAGAGTTCCAAAAACCCCTAAAATTGACTGATTATAACAGGGAAGAGGATGACTGCCTCAAAACCATTTTGGAATCTACACGCTACTGCTACTTCTTCAGCTAGCATGTACACGCGTTCTGTAAGAGAGTAGGGCATGGGTACACGCGTTCAGACCTTATGCAGGCTACATGTACCTCTGTGGGTCTCGAAAAAACATAGTCAAACAAATAATAGAGACAACAAGTATAGAAAACCAGACTCTCTGCTAGCTCAGACCTTACAGAAACTAAAAAAAAAAGGCAAGAAAACCATTCTTTTAAAACTACCCAAAAGATGAATAAAATTCCAGGAACCCTAAGAGACTCTCCAGTACGGTCGCCAATTCTGTTGTGAGGGAAATCCCCTTATGAACTAGAAAATAGGGTTAGACTTTGCATTCATATATGACTGAGAGAAAAACTACTTTCTATCTTCGTCCCTAGACTTAAATCTCCTTTCTTTTTAGTAAATACATGGCAAGATCAACCTACCTTGTTCTAGGTGTTTGATGTCGATCCTTCATTGTACTTGATCACTTGTTCGCAATACTCCTTCCAAATTTGACCTACATACAAGACAACAAACAACTACACATGCATCCTACTTAAAGACTGAAGGGTTAGAGATTCCAACATGTACTTAACAAACTATGTAGAACTCATGAATTGGGATGGGAAAAGCATTCTCTTCATTACTTTGAATCAATCAACTTACAATAAAAATTGAGACCAGCCACCACTCCGCGAACCTGATCCTAGGCTCCTCTTCAACTGTCCTCCAACTGCTTTGCTTTGTATCTCTGGCACAAGGATGGCTAAAGGGTTGGAACATTGGGAATATGCAAATGGGAAAAGTTTCTGTGCTATGTTTTTCCTCCTTCCAAATGGGACCCCTACCCCTTCTTTTATAGGCTAGAAGGAGCTAGGTATTTGGATGAACACTCGGCCATGCATGGCCGAGAGTTTCAGTTAACTCACCCGAAGTTGTGTGTTCTGTCGGCAACTTTCCTTTTTGCGTTCTTTTTTCAGTCCATGCAGGCTATTTTAAGTCAGCCATCATGTACACGCATGCAACAATGAAGTAGGGTGTTTGGGCCCTTATAAAAGAGGTTTTTCAAAGAGTTTTTTCAACAGTGGCTTGGAAAAGAAGAACTATGATATGGTCTAATGCTAGGTAATCATGTCTGGTGCAATTTAGGGTTATAACACTTAGGTGGAGTTCAGTCCTAGCTCGGGGGTGATTCACTGTTGAGAGTGATGAACAGTGCAATCTATGGCTGGGAGGTTTGTGGACGATTTGCAATAAGTTGGTGACAGTCTTTATAATATAAGTACTAATTGTATGAAATATGGATATGATGTTTTGTTATTTACATGTCCATGTTATGATTTTATCATATATGTGACTATGATTGCTTGTGTGCACATGGGTAATTTCCTGTAAATGATGCATATCGTTAATTACTGGTATTCTAATATAAAAGTCATATATTAAATAAAACAATGGTTTGTTATGTTATATGTAAAACTTCTGCGAGCGTGTTGTATGTATATTTTTTAGTTGCACTTAGTCTAAAAAAGTAAATTTAGGTGGCATTTCTTAGTTGAATACTAGGTATGCTACTGAATGTTCCACAATATGGGAATGAAAGTCGTTCCTAGAGTAGCATGTTCTGGCCTTATGGCTGGGAATGTTACTGACTGACATTAGAGAATGAGTGGTTTCTCTAGAGTGGTGTTCCCTAGCCTCAGGTTGGTCGAGGGGATCGTTATAGTTTGTTACCAAAGCACAGTTCAACACTGACCTTGGATGGGCCAGAAGGGTGCAATCAAAGTGAATATTCGCAAAAAAGTAACTTTGAAGTGACCATATTTAGAGTGATAGTGTGTCCTTGGAAAAGGTTGGTGTACTGACATGCGTGGTAAATTTGGCACTATGTGGGAAATCATGGCGTGCCAGTATGCGCGGTAAATTATGGAACCATGCGGAAGATTATTGCATGTAGATGCACATGTTGAAATTAGCCTTGCACGATAAGCACACCCATAGTAAGTTGCACATGGGGTGCGTAAGTTTTGCTTAACGCAGAGGAGTTTTGTTTGTAGGCACATAAGTATGAGTATAAGTTGTTTCATGACGGTGTATTCAGTAGTATGCGCAGATATTTGAGCGTGAAGGAATATGTTAAACTTGACATGAGGTATGCATAGGGAGAAAATGCATGTAGAATATCGATGCGTAGTATCGAAACTGTGCGTAGTAGATATTGGAACACAATGCCAGAGTAGTGTGTGTAAGTAGTCAGTACGACGAAGAAGAAATGCACAATAGATTTAGGTGTGCAGAGAAGCGTTTACCTTGTAATATTGTTATGCACGATAATATAAATGAACATGGTGAGTTAATGCACGCAAAGTCACTTAGAAGGTGAGGAGTCTGAGTTTAAATTTCATAATAATAAAGGAAACATAAACAAATAACCGAATTGAAGCATTAATTAAAAATAATTCTGAATTTTAATTTCTTCCGATTTAGACAGATAAAAATAAAATATAATAATACAAGAAAAACTTATTATAAAAGAAAACAAGAGTCATAACATCGCCAGATCGAAATTGTAATAAAACAGTCTAAAATCCATTTCTGTATTTATATAATCATATTAATCACAAAATTACAAAAGGGTGATGACAATAGTTAGCCTGTTGTAGAAAGGACCATTGAAGAAGAGACCTATCGTCTCTTATACTTCTAACTCTGCTATAGGCTGTTCAAAATTTGTTAAGACATGCTTATCTTAGTTGAAGACTTACTTCAGCTTAGTGATCTCTACCTTTAAAGAGGATTCTAACCAAATCGATTGATTTTCTCCAACGCTTTTGGCCGCTTCGACCATAGATTCCTCCTTCTTATGTCACTTACTCCTTTTCTTCTTAATGGCTGGCCTATTGATGACTAAATCCTTTATAATGGGATTCATCCTGACTTCCAATCACAATTCTATAAACAACTCTGTGTGGAACTTAGTTTCTAGAATGTGTGCAAGGACCCTTTCCTCCTTATTCGCAGGAAAGCCTAGCATGTTGCTTGGATAACCAGTTTCACTCGACTTAGCTTTGCCCATGTATCTCGAGTTGGGGATACCGAAATGTGTCTTTATAGAGAGAAGGAAGTTGATCAGCTTGAATATTACTACGGTTATGGATACACATATATCTTCATACTTGGGTAGTGGTAATTATATAACTCCATTTATGAAGCGCAGACAGATTATGTACAAGGAGCGTTGGGTTTCCATGCTCAGCCAATCCATTTAGAATGATTAGTTGTTGAGTTCATTACATGGAGGTGTTCAGATGATGTCACATGTCTATGAAGTACCAAAATAATGGAGCAGGGTGATTCGACTAGCCGTCGCCTGCTCCATGAGTGGTGGATTTGACATGTTGGGACACATGATACCGGGTCTTGGCGAAAGTGGTTTCGACAATACCACCTTCTTGTGAAATTGTATATTAGAATACATTGCTCGTCAGCATTCTCGAGACTTGGGTCTTATCTAGAATTTTCATGGTGATAACACCAGGAAACCGAGAGTGATAATGCTGATGTGTATGCTGAATTGAAATGGTGCATATTCTCGTGAATTTCTGATTTTTTAATCTGATTAGTTTCGATGGTTGCACATTTTGTAGAATTAACAACAACTTGGTCAGGACATACCAGTGCAGAGTCCATAGGAATGGAAGAGGCACAAGATAATTATAGTCATTCAAAGAAGAGCAGAGGTATGGATGTCCATTTGGGCATGGAAGGAATGAACTCCAACGAACATGGAGAAGAAATAAACGAAGATATGAATATGGATGAGACCTTTAATAATTTGCAGAAGGATGTCCAAAGATGTAAAGATGATAATGAAAGGATTATGAAAGCCAAATAACAGTAGGATGAATTCAACATGAAGCTATTGGAAGGTTTGAACATAATAGAGAAGAAATTGGTTAAGGAGAGTAACTCAATTATATCTGAGAGTCACAAATCTTCAGAGGAGAAGAGAGAAGTAAAAAGTGATAGTAGACATCACCATCATTTCCATAGGCATTCCCATAAGAGAGAAAGAAACAACTCAGGTCTATCCCCTGTTAGAAGGTATAAGAGATCTGGGGTGGATGAGTTGGGAGGAGAAATGAACAAAATCAAACCTCCTACATTTGATGGTGTGCACAAGGAGGATGAAGATGTCGAAACTTGGTTTCTAGGCATGAGGAAGTAATTTCAATTGCATAATTATTCTTTTTATGTTGAAGGTAGTATTGTTATCTATCAACTCAAAGGAAAGGCCTCCATGTGGTGGGATAAACTTGTGCAGGTACAACACATTGTCGAGAAAAGTGTTAGTTCGAGAGAATTCAAGAAGTATTTTTAGAAGAAGTACTTGACCAAGAGATACTATGACAAGAAAATGAAAGAGTGCTTTGAATTCAAGCTTGGAAGTGCGACCATAGATGAATATGAGAGAAGGTTTCTGGAACTGTTGAATTATGTATCTTTTATTAAGGATGAGACAATCAAGATTCAACGATACTTAAGTGGATTGCCATCATTCATCAGTGAAAAAATACAATATGATGATCCCAAGACATTAGAAGAGACCATAAGAAGAGCTAAATGCTTATATGACCAACTGAAAGAAAGACCAGCTTTCCAAAGGGTTTGGGAAGACAATAAAAAATTCAAGATGGATTAGAGGAAGAAGGGAGCTAAGCCACCATTCTTCAGAAATAATCCACAATGGAAGAAAATGCATAAGGAAACCAGAGTGATTGACAGAGGTAGTCAAGGGCCAAGACAACCACCTATGCAAATTTGGGGTTGTAAAGGAGACCATAGGTTCAGATATTGTCCTCATAGATGAGAAAAATGTAGGACTGTTCACAATGTATAACGAGCTGAGATAGTAGATGACATGGGTAGAAATGTGCCAAAGATTTATGTAGCCCTGGACAACAAGCAAGCATAGTATTAGTCCCACATGATTGAAGTGGGAGGTATGATCAACAACCAAACCCTTTCTATTTTAATTGATTCAAGAGCTAGCCATAGTTATATAGACCCAAAGATGGTGGAAAGTTTTCATTTGCCAAGAATCAATCATGGGAAATCCTGGTTGGTTCAATTGGTTACAGGAGCCAGAAGAAAAGTTAATGAGATGGTTAATTTCTGCCTCATAGACATGAATGGACTAAATACCAGGGAAGATTTGAACATATTACCCTTAGGTTCCTACACCTTTTTAATTGGGATGGATTGGTTGGACCTACATCATGCTCTATTGGATTTTCATAACAAAGAATTCACTTGCTTGGATGAGGAAGGGAACCAAAGGAAAGTGAAGGGAATTCCCAGGACAACAATCAGTAGAGAAATTTCAGCATTATAGCTGAAGAAATGTTATAGAAGGGGATGTCAAATATTTTTAGCTCATATGGAGGAGACACCTAGAGACAAGGTGTCAAATTTGGAGGATTATCCAGTCCTGAAAGAGATTGAAGATGTATTCAAGGAAGTACCCAGACTACCCCCAAGGAGAGACATTGAATTCTCTATAGATTTGATGTCTGGAGCAGTGCCAGTATCAAAGACTCCTTACAAAATGAGTACACTAGAATTGAAGGAGTTGTAAATGAAAATTGAATAACTTTGGAAGAAGGGGTATATACGCCCAAGTGTATCACCTTGGGGTGCCCCAGTCTTGTTTGTGAAAAATAAAGATGGAACATTAAGATTGTGCATTGACTTCAGACAATTGAATAAAGTGACTATTAAGAACAAATATCCTCTACCAAGGATTGACAACCTCTTTGATCAATTGAATGATGCAAAGTTATTTTCAAAGATAGATCTCAGATCAGGATACCATCAGGTAAGAATTAAAGAAGAGGATATCAACAAGATCGCCTTCAGGACAAGGTATGGTCATTATGAGTTCACAGTGGTACCATTTGGATTGTCAAATGCACCAGCTATTTTCATGTGCTTAATGAATGGTGTTTTTCGAGAGTATTTGGACAAGTTTGTCATTGTCTTTTTGGATGACATTCTTATATATTCCAAGTCAGAGGAAGAGAATGATCATCATTTGAGGATGGTGCTGCAAGTATTAAGGGAACATCATTTGTATTCCAAATTGAGCAAGTGCTCATATTATCAGAAACAAATTCAATATTTGGGGCATATCATCTCAAAAGATGGGATAACATTGGACCCTGAGAAGGTAAAATCCATTAGAGAATGGTAAGCACCAAATAATGTGATAAAGGTTAGATCTTTCATGGGCCTCGCAGGCTACTACATAATATTCATTGGAGGATTCTCTAATATATCGTACCCTATCACTTCTTTGCAAAGAAAAGGTATAAGTTGGATGTCGGATTGTGAAAAGAGTTTCCAACATTTGAAACAATTATTGACAAGTGCTCCAATACTAAGGATTGCAGACCCAAATGAAGATTTCATTCTATGCATAGATGCATGTAATGAAGGAATGGGTGGATTCCTCAGTCAAAATAGATTTGTGATATGTTATGAATCAAGGAAGTTGAAGGAGCATTAAAGAAACTATGCCACTCATGATTTGGAGTTGGCAGCAATAGTGTATGCCCTGAGGAAATGGAGACACTACCTCATGGGAAAGAGGTTTGAGCTAAGAATATACCACAATGGTTTGGAATATTTGTTTGGTCAGACAAATCTAAATTCTATACAAATCATATGGTTAGAATTTCTAAGAGAATATGAATTTAATATAAGGCATATTAAAGGGAAATAAAATAAAGTGGTTGATGCACTCAGCAGGAGAGTACATGAGCTTCATGCTACAACCATCATCATGTATCAGACTGATGTTAAAAGAAAAATTATGGAGGTTGCAAATACAGATCTGCAATACAGAGAATTGATAGAAAAGCTACAACAAGGTAAGACACCATAAAAGATGGCTATTTATAAGTTGGGAGAAGATGGAATACTGCTGCACACGAACAAAATTTTTGTACCAAATGTCCAGGATTTGAAACGTATAATTTTGCACGAGATGCATAATTCTTCTTATGCAGGGCACCCCAGATATTAGAAAACCATAACAATGGTCAAGATCCAATACTTTTGGCCAGGTATGAAGAGATAAATTGCAGAATACATTACTAGGTGTATGGAATGCCAAAAAGTTAAAATAGAGCATAGGCAACCAGTAGGATTGTTGCAACCTTTGCCCATTTTTGAATGGAAGTGGGAAGTGCTGACAATGAATTTTATTACAGGATTTCCTAGAACATGAAAGCTAAATGATTTGATTATAGTAGTGGTGGAAAAGCTTACAAAAGTTGACCATTTCATTACACTAAAAAATAATCACAAGGCATCATATGTCGCTAATATTTTCATGAGGGAAGTGGCACGATTGCACGAAATTCCTAAAACGATTGTATCTGACAGAGACCCAAAATTCACCTCGAATTTCTAGAAAGGATTGTTCAAAGGATTTGGAATGAATCTGAGCTTTAGTACATCTTACCATATTGATTCTGATGGATAGATAGAAAGAGTTAACAGGGTGATAGAATATATGTTGAGAATGTTTGTGATGGACAAACCATCAAAATGGGAGGACTACTTACATTTAGTAGAATTCGCTTATAATAATGGGTATCAGACATCATTGAAAATGAGCCCATTTGAATAACTTTATGGAAAAAGGTGCAATACTCCAGTAAGCTAGGATAACCCCATTGATAGAACAATAGTTGGGCCAGAGTTGCTCAAGGAGATGGAGGACCAAATGTTAAAAATTAAGAAGAATTTGAAAACTGCCCAAGACAGGCAGAAAAGTTATGCGGATAAAAACAGAACCCACAGAGAATTCAAAGTAGGTGATCATTTTTTCCTGAAAGTAAAAGATAACAGGAGTTCTCTGAAGCTGGGAAGTTGT
Organism: Picea sitchensis; assembly: GCA_010110895.2. Taxonomy (NCBI): domain Eukaryota; kingdom Viridiplantae; phylum Streptophyta; class Pinopsida; order Pinales; family Pinaceae; genus Picea; species Picea sitchensis. The sequence goes on along the minus strand of SNQJ01S0006968.1, from coordinate 191,986 downwards.
GCCAAGTTGGAAACCAGATTTTGTGGACCATTTGAAATCCTAGAGAGGATTGGTCCATTTTCTTATATGATTGCATTGCTTGCATCTATGTCTATTCATAATGTCTTCCATGTATCATTGCTAAAGAAATATATACCTGATGCTAATCATGTTATTGATTGGGATGTTATCCAGGTGGATCAAGAAGGTTCTTTCCAAGTGCATTCAGTGCGCATCCTGGATCGAAAAAAATCAAACAACTCCATAATCGATCCATAGGGCTTATAAAGGTCCAATGCAACTGGTACGGACCTGAAGATGCTACTTGGGAGCATGAGGATGCAATGCAGATAGAATACTCGCATACTTTTGAAGAATTTTGAGAATTTTATTGTATATCGGTACATGATGCATTGAGGACAGTGCATAAATAAGGGGAGGGGATTGTAATATCCCTCGGTCGAACCCAAATGTAAATATAATACAACTATATTTAAGTTGGTGAGTTTTTTAGACATCATTTTGTAATACACATGCCATGGCATGGTGTGTGTATATACCGCGCAGTAAAGGGATGTAATGTGCACATTTATGAATACCGCGCACAATAACTATGGTGCGCACAACCTTAGAGACAGAGGATACAATGTGCAGTAACTAAGTGCGCACAATATTAAGGTCAACGAACCTTTGTGTATATAATATGCATTATAGGCTGGTGAGCCAGTATTATAAGCCAAAATGATTATGTCTTGGAATTAGGCCAATGCACCTAGATGTTAAAGGGCCAATGCACCTACTTTGTACATGAAATCATGATTAATATAAAATACATCACTGTATGAAGACCGACTGTTAGAAAAACATGACTGTGGAGCAATAAAATAAAAAAAATGCGGAATCAAAACATAGAAGATACACAATACAATAGAGACATGGATTTACGTGGTTCACCCAGTCTGGGCTATGTCCACCAGAGAAATTGCCAGGTCCTTCCTTTATTATTATCCAACATATGAAGGGATACAACCTACAACAAACTCGTTGTAACTTCCTCTTATTTCTCTCACAGTCTCCTATCTTAGAATACAATGTTCACCATCAACCATAGCCACAATACATTTCCCTCATGAAAGAGAGTTGCCTTCTAGGGAAAAAAACCCTAACATAATCTCTATCGTTAGATCTGCGACCTTATAATGAACGGTCTAGATTTACAATGAAATTACAGTATACATTTACAAGGCAATTTTTCCTTCGGGGGCTTCACCCCCAAACCCCTGTCGGGGGGCCACTTGCCCCCAAACCCCCCAGCTGGGGGAATAGCCCCCCTGGACCCCATAGAGGGGGTACCCCCCCTCTGCACTCCCCCACGTGGAAGAGTGTACATACTTCTTGGGTGTAAATACTTCATGGGGTATAAACACAACTGAAAGTAAAAGACCTCTAAATCCGGAAGATAATTAGTCTCGACAACCAACAATCTCCCACTTGGAGACTGATCTCAACAACTCCATCGCTACTGTATATGCTAGAATTTGAACCTTCTTGGACCTGGAAAATTTCCCATATTCTTATTCATTCTTGAAGACCAACTGAAACTAAGTAAGAACTCAATTTCTCCCTGGTTACTTCATTTGTTAACATGTCTACAGGATTATGTCTAGTGTGTATCTTTTCCAACTTCAAATGTCCATCTTCCAAGGTGGATCGTATGAAGTTGTACCTCAATTGTATATGCTTAGTCTTTGAATGGAAGGTTGAGTTCTTTGCAATATGGATGGAACTCTCACTATCACAGTACACCCTGTTATTCTCTTGCTTCTTTCCCAATTCCTCCATAAACCTCTGTAACCAAATCATGTCTTTACTAGCCTCTGTAGCAACAACATATTCTACCTCTACTGTTGAAAGTGAAAAAACCTTTTGCAGTTTCAAAGTACAACTTACTATTGTTCCACCTTGTTACACATCAAAATTACTCACTTTGATAGTGTTGCAAGTGTCATCATTGCAAGTGTCGCAAGTGTCACATTTTGCTCACAAGTGTTGCAAGTGTCAAGAAAAGCATATTTCCATGATACCTATGGCATTCCTATAATGAAATAAGGAGGACACTTGACACATATCAAACACTTGATTTGGAAGAGGAGGAATGGTTAACTAGGCTTATGAACCTCTTGTCATCTGAAAGAACCCAAAAAACTAAGTTTTTGGAGGAGAGCGCCCCCCTATAACTCTCTTAGGAGTGTTGGTGCCCCCCCTTACACTGTATGGGAGCATTATAATGCCTTGATGGCCCTTCTGGGGGAGCGTTGGTGGGTTTTGGAGTGCTGGAGCCCCCCTAAAGCCTACTGGGGAGTGTTATAACACCCTGATAGTCCTTTTGAGGGAGCGCTGCCTATTCTGGGCAGCAGTTGGTTTGTTGTGATGAATGGGGGAAGGATCCCTTCAATCCATGAAGGCAGTTGGATTCGAATCCCTAGTCAAGCCATGATCTTTGGGAAGATATCTAACTCAAGGAGGAAAATTCTCAACTTACCCCAAAGATATATCAAGTGGTTGAGCCTCTCCAAGGCTATATAAGTAAGCTTTCTCATGGTGAAATGGGGATGGAGAATGATACCAAACTTATGATCTCATAAGTGATATTTGGAGGAATGATTGGAAGCATAAAACCTATGATATCATAGGAAACACACAACGAAGTGGAGAACAATCAGTGAAGCTATCATCATTCTGATCGTGGGTCTTTCAAGCAAGGGTTAGACAAGGAGGACTTGACGAAACTTCCGCATTCCATCTATGGCTGTAAGTAATGTTTTGTCCTCATTAATATGATTTGCTTGGCCCGTTTCTTTCTAATTTGTGTTCAATCTAACATGAATTTGTCTCTAAGTAGATAGATCTCTTTCAAGATAATCTCGATAGAGTAGGAAGTTGGTCGCATCTTTGTTTGTTTACAGGACTTATCGAGGAGCGAAAGATCGGAGCTCAACTCGGACTATGTAGGGACAAACGCCGGTAAAAAGTACATATTTCCTCCTTCCTCTTCATGCATTAGTTTGTGTAGATATAAAAGGAAGTCAGTGACCATGATTATCACTTTATGTCTTTAGAGTTAAGAGTCTAGCTCTCAAGAGGAGATCTACCTGTCCACAAGGAGATTTTCCTTCAACAGAAATTGGCGACTCCGTTGGGGAACGAATCAAAAATTTTCAGTTTTGGTCTTCCTCGTAGACCTTGTATTACACTTTTTTGTTTTCAGACCTCGTTCACCCCGTATGTTTGATTTCATATGCTTATTGACTCCTTACCCCATCACACTCATCTTGATTGCTAAAATTTGACTGAAATTTTGGGGTTTTGGACATTTTTATGAGTTTTTTGAGTCTGGTGCCCCTGTGCCCATGTTAGCAAAGTGCTAGCACTCCCTAAATCTGTTGGAAAGAGTGTTATAACACTTTAGTGCCCCTTACACCAGATCACCAACCCATTTTTGCAAAAATTCTTTTCCAGAATTGCATTTTCTGAGGCCCAGACCCTATTTTTTCACTTGCTGAGGTTCTTTGTGATTCAATGCTTCTTCCTATTGACCTTTGAAATCCTTCCTCTTGAGAATTAACCACCTTTTTGTTCAAATTTTGTGGCCTTCTTCCTTATTTTTGAGTTTTTGTTGTTGGGAGCTTGAAATCAATCCACTGCTTTCTTCTCTCCTATTCGACTCAGTAGGAACTCTGGTGAAGGACATCAGAAGTCTGTGAATCTTCTCATTTGGTTCTTCGAGGTCATATTATCCAATATATTTCTCCTTCATTTTGTGTTTTTGGTTTTCTTTCTCTTGTTCGATTGCAAAAAGGGTGTGTTGCTTGTGTGAAATATGTTTGTGCTTGTAACAAGGTAGTTGGCAGGAGAATCATCATTCGCATACAAACGACAAAGATACATCTTAGTGATTAGATTTCATATTAGAAGGCATTTTTGAAATGTTGTAGCATTATATTGGATTTGATTGAGAACAAAATTGATTGAGGGAATTCCTTATTAGTGTTTGATAGTGAAAACGACTCTTTCTCTCTCCCTTAAACAATAATTCATTGAAAAGAAACGATTACTTATCATCTTTTATGCATTTTTTGGGACTTGAGTCATCATTCCATCAGTTTCAATTTCATACACCCTCTAATTAAACAACAACCACTAAAATCAATGCTTAACTAAAATTTATCAGACTTTTTACATCTTTGTTAGCAAACCTACATTAGTTTAAGGTGTAGGGATTTGGAATAGGTTGAAAGGATAACTTTCCAAAGCTATCAAACAAACTTAGTATCTTGCGGTAGGGAGAGTCAAATCCAATTATCGTATTGGATTTCTGGGATCCCCCTCTCACATAGGGGTTACGCACGAGATCACATTCGGGTGAGTTATGGAGATTATCCCTCCATGGCCCAACCGTTTGTAGTGGTCGGATCATATATTGGGGGTCGCTGGAAGGTATACCCACAATTATGTGTGGGAGCCTTTCAAGTTGATTTCAAACTTGTTATCCTGCCCATACGTTCTGACTGGACTGTCGAATGTACCCGCCCAGGGGCCGACTATGAGTTGGTGACCTTAGTAGCCACAATCTTTAGGGTCTCACACAAGGTGATGGTGAAGGGAAGTCTCACTGTACCTGGAACAGACGTTGGTCAAACTCATTCAGGCTCCTTGGAGGGTAAATCCACAATTGTTGCGTGGAATCTTGCACCAAGGCATAAGTCCATTAAGAAGGTCACCAACGTAACTGATCCACCCACTCTATCCCTGCCCCTTCATATTTTGATCTTGCGACATTGGATTTCATCACCAACTAGTGGTTTCATCGTAGGAAGATTTGTTTGATTGATTGCTTCTCAGATTCATAGCGTGTGTTGTTTGTTTTACTTAGTGGACATTAGGTCGAGTCAGTGTTAATGGCATCGAATCCTGAGAGTACCAATGGAGGAACCCCTTCTCCTGGGGAACCTTATACCTTTCCTTCATTTGGAAACTTTGGTCCTCCATATATTGCTACACTGAGTCTTCCTGGACTCACCATTAGATTACCAGTTTGGTTGTTCCCCACTGTGGTAATCCTGAGTCCTCCCAATGTTTCAACTACACCTAATACTTTAGATGTCAATACACCACCCACACATCAACCTCATGTCGACTTTTCACCTTCTTTTTCCATCAAGTCTCCTTCCATTTCTCCTTCTTCACCTAGTGAAATCTCTAAAGAAGGTAGCCAGGTTGATCAGAAGAAGAAGAAATGGAAAGAGAAGCAGAAGAAAAGCCCAAGAAGGACCAAGACCCCAATAACATTAGATGTTGGCTCTAAGCAACTAGTTACTGTTAATAGTACTGGGAGTGTTGATGAGGTCAAAAAGATGAAAATGAGGAATCTGAAACCCAAATTCCCTTGCAGTCTTTGTAAGGGTGACCACTTTCTGAGGGATTGCCCCGGTCTTACCCAGGCCTTAGAAATGTGGTCCTCCACATCATCGGCCTATGTTGGTCATGTCTATGATACCCCATTAACTAGTGATGTTAAGGTTGGTAAGAAGAAGAAAATTGTCAAGTTCCCTTGCATGTTATGTAAAGGTGATCATTACTCTCATCTTTGTCCACGTATGGATGAGGCTTCTTCTCTTTTGGAAAAAATTCAACTTCCAAAAGGTTATCGTAAGCTTTCCCCCCACCCATCGTTAGTTGATGGTCTGGTCAATCCGGTTCCATTCCCGGTCAGTCCGGTTGATCAGGTGGTCAATCTAGTTTCCTCCTCGATTGAACCAAAAACCCAAGTAGTTGATCCAATTTCATCATCAATCAGCCCCGCTCTTCATCAAAAGAGTGTAACCCAAGTGGTCAATCTTTTTTCATCCTCGGTTGATCCCACTCTCTCATTAGAGAGTGACACCAAAGCAGTCGATCCGTTTCCACCCATCGACCCCATTCTTCCCTTGAAGAGTGAAACTCAAGTGGTCGATCCAGTTTTATCATCGATTGATCCCACTCGTCTTTTGACGAGTGCCAAAGTGACTGATCCGGTCCCTTCCTTGGTCAGTCCCACCCTTCATCCGAAGAGTGCCAAAGTGGTTACTCCGGTTTCATTGTCGATCAATCCCACTCTTCCATTGAGGAGTTCCCAAGTGACTGATCCAGTCCCTTCCTTGGTCAGTCCCACCCTTCATCTAAAGAGTGCCAAAGAGGTCGATCCAAGTCCACCCTTGGTCGATCCTACTCTCCCTCTAGAAAGTAAACCTGATACTTCCCACATTTTTCTTGTTGATACCAACTCTACCATGCTGGGGGGCATTCTTCCTTCTCCCAAGAAACCCCCTCCAAGTAATGAGGCCATCCTTTTTTATTGGGGTGTGCTAACTGGACCTTGTCTTCCCTCTCACATTCCTTTCCAAATTACAGTACAGGTTTGTGGTCGAGATGTTCCTCAAACGCTGATAGATGAAGGTGTATCCATTAGTATTTTGCCCTCTGTTGGTTGGCATGATTTGGGTTGTCCTCAGCTTGCACTGGTTACACAAAATCTGTTAGCTTTTAACAAAAGAACCAATCAACCTTTAGGGATCCTTCCTCAGTTTCCTGTAACTTTGGGAGGGAAAACTATCTTTATTGATGTCATGGTAGTCCAAAACCCCTTGGATTTCGCTTTACTCCTTGGGAGAGATTATGTCTATGCTATGAAAGCTATTGTATCTACTCTTTTCCGTGTGATATCTTTCCCTCATGCTGGAAGAATTGTGACTATTGATCAAGTTTCATTCATCAGTCTTGACTGGATTACCTCCCTGAATGGTTCTTATACGAAGATAGTATTGCCCCTGCCACATGTCAATTATGTGGTGTTGTCTCCCATGATTTCAACTTCTGATGATTTAGATCCGGTAGTTGACATGGTGATATCTTCAGTAGGTCTATTGGAGCCTGATCTCCTTACCCCTGTCGAGACCCTCGACATGTGTTCCTTCCCAAGTGATTATCTTCCATCTAGTGAATATCTCTTGGAAGCCATGACCAAGTTTTGTCCCTTGACATGGTATCCTTCTAGAGCGTTATCCTCTCGGAAGCCATGATCAAGAAGAAACCATGAGCATAGTTTCTCTTCTCTGTGGCAGGCTTGTTAAAAAGTGAAACAAAGGTCCTGAGTATAGTTCTTTTCCTATGTCAATCTCATTAAAAAATGAAACGGTCACCTCTCTTGAACCTTCTTTTCATCTACCCTTCTTCTTTTTCTCATCTACTAGATAAATCGGTGACAACCTCAAAGTCGTTGAATGAATTGAAGATTGGACGGCACGTCTCCAGCCTTTGATGATCATTCTGGAGTTAAGCCACTAGCTTTCAAGCTGGGGGCATACCGAGCTTAGTATTTGTGCTTTCTCATGCTTGTAAATACATGAGAATGCATCTGGGTAAATGTTTTTCTCTTTTTTAGACCTATATGGATACATGAAAAAGGAACCCCCTGGAGTCTCCTTTAAGCTCTTTTCAGACTCTCTAAACATGAAAATATCGTCGAGTGATCTTGATTCCTTTCCCACTTGTTAAAAGGTTTTAAAGGGCATCTTTCGAGTGATAATTTATCTTTTTTTTGGCCTCGCAATACTAACATTACGAAAAAGGACAACATTGGAGTCATCTTTAAGTTCTTTTTAGACTCTCTAAACATGAAAAGATTGCCGAGCGACCTTGTTCTCTTCACGCTCATTAAAGTATTTGAAAAAAACATCTGTTGAGCAATAGTTTATCTCTTTTTCGACCTTATCTGACTACTTTATGAAAAAGGAACTAAGAGAGTTCTCTTTTAAGTGTTTTTCCAGACTCTATAATCACAAAAAACATTCGAGATTTCTGTCTTTGGACTCGTTAAAACAAACATCGACAGACCCATACGGGACCGAACCCTTACTTCTTCCAGTTTTTCAAACAAAGGAAGAGGAACTTACTGAAGTTAAGTTATATCGAGCATGTGTTACCCTCCTCAAGCTCGTTAAATAAAAAAGAGGTACTCATCTATCTGGATGGGAGAAAAATTGAAAGAAGCAAGCCAAGTAGTTTTTTGAGAACATTACCAAGTAACTCTTAGAGTCGCCCTTGAACACGACACTTTGTCTTTGCGCACATCTTAATCCACTGAACCTCTGCATTGAACCAATCCTCTGAGTTTTTGTTACTCCTTTGGGTCACCCGACGAAAGTCACAGTATCCATTGCATCATCGTGTTTTGGTTTTTGTCATGTTTCTGTTGTTGTTCCTCAGTGTTCAAAGGAAGTATCCACCTCGAGAGTCATCCATCACAAATATCTTGTCTCAATACCCGTGTCAGTCCATGTTCATTTGATCTACCAATTACATCTCTGTGTCTGTTTCGTGTCATTGATGGGGGATACATCAAGGCCCTCCTTCGACGAGTTTATTCTTGTCGAATTCAACACATTATCTAGGAACTAGACTTAGAAACCAATTAGTACTTTGGGACCTGCATGCCTCAATTGCAAGCCTCCTCACATTCGATAGTGGGTTTATATCATTGACCTCTGATCGGATGATTCTACGGATGTTTGACTTCAACTCATCCATTCACATTCGTTGGAATGTACTAGAGTACCTTGGGAATCATTGACATTAATAATTATCTCCCTCGCGCTTGTTAACGGTTTACATCATTGACTAGTAATCAAGTGGTTTTTTCCATGTTTGACATCAGGACATCTATTCACATGGTTAGATTCATACTACATTGGGATCGGTAAGAAGACCCTGGGTTGAGTGATCACTCTGATATATACTTTTCCCAGGTTGCAAAGGAGTTTCTCTTGAATAATGACACATATACTGTCACATAGATCCACTTTGTATTGGTCGTGGCTATGTCTTGTCATCTCATAGATCCACTGTGTATTCTTCATGGCTATGATCAGTTCCATTCATAACAGTATAGATCCACACTATATCTTCAGTGGCTATACCTTTTATTAATACAATTATGGATCCGCAGTGTATTTTATGGCAGCCATATCTTGCAAGTCTTGATCACCCAAACATAGGTATGCTTGCCTTGGGTTTGAAACATGTCATAATATTTGTTGGATGTTTGTGTACAGCTTCTGTTAGGTTCTTTGCGTCTATACCCTTGCTTGAAAGTCTACACAGCATTTCAGTTATCAGTTCTCATCTTCTAACTTCATACTTTGGGGGGAAATCTGTTACACATCAAAATTACTCACTTCGATAGTGTCGCAAGTGTCGCACGTGTTAGGAAAAGCATACTTCCATGATGCTTATGTCGTGCCTATAATGACATAAGTAGGACACTTGAAACATATAAAACACTTGATTTGGAAGAGGAGGAATGGTTAACTGGGCTTATGAACCTCTTGCCATCTGAAAGAACCCAAAAAACTGAGTTTTTGGAGGAGAGCGCCTCCCTATACCTCTCTTAGGAGTGCTGGCACCCCCCCTTACACTGTCTAAGAGCATTATAACGCCCTGATGGTCCTTTTGGGGGAGCGCTAGTGGGTTTTGGAGTGATGACACCCCCCTAAATCCTATTGGGGAGTGTTATAACTCCCTGATAGCCCTTTTGAGGGAGCGCTACCTATTCTGGGTAGCAGTTGGTTTGTTGAGATGAATGGGGGAAGGATCCCTTCAATCCCTAAAGGAAGTTGGATTCAAATCCCTAGTCAAGCCATGATCTTAGGGAAGATCCCTAACTCAAGGAGGAAAATCCTCAACTTACCCCAAAGATATCTCAAGTGGTTGAGCCTCTCCAAGGCTATATAAGTAGGCTTTCTCATGCTGAAATGGGCATGGAGAATGATACCAAACTTATGATCTCATAAATGATATTTGGAGGAATGATTGGAAGCATGAAGCCTATGATATCATAGGAAACACACAGTGAAGTGGAAAACAATCATTGAAGCTATCGTCATTCTGATCGTGGGTCTTTTGAGCAAGGGTTATACAAGAAGGACTTGACGAAACTACCACATTCCAGCTATGGATGTAAGTAAGGTTTTGTTCTCATTAATATGATTTGCTTGGCTTGTTTCTTTCTAATTTGTGTTCAATCTCACATGAATTTGTCTCTAAGTATATATATCTCTTTCAATCTAATCCCGATATAGTAGGAAGTTGGTCGCATCTATGTTTGTTTACAGGACTTATCGAGGAGCGAAAGATCAGAGCTCAACTCAGACTGTGTAGGGACAAACGCTGGTAAAAGGTACATATTTCCTCCTTCCTCTTCATGCATTAGTTTGTGTAGATCTAAAATGAAGTCAGTGACCATGATAAACACTTTTTTTCTTAATATTTAAGAGTCTATATCTCAAGAGGAGATCTACCTGTCCGCCGGGAGATTTTCCTTCAACACACCTATAGTAAAAACATACCCTGTGGTGCTCCTCCTGCTGTCTTTATCACCTGCCATGTCTGAGTCAACATATCCCTGTAGAAATGTGTCTGAACCTCCAAAACATAATGCATGAGTAGTAGTACCTCTCAAATACCTGAGCATCCACTTTACTTCCTCCCAATGTTCTTTACCTGGATTGTTCATATATCTGCTCACAACTCCCACTGCATGTGCAATATCTG
>SNQJ01S0006968.1:131294-179884 GCA_010110895.2 Picea sitchensis | reverse complement strand
GGACCCCCGCTGGGGGCTCACCTTCCCCCATACCCCCTAGCCGGGGGAATAGCCCCCCCATACCCCACAGAGGGGGTACCCCCCCTCTACACTCCCCCGCATGGAAGATTGTACATACTCCTGGGGTGTAAACACTTCATGGGGTATAAACACGTTTGAAAGTAAAAGACCTCTAAATCATAAAGATAATCAGGCTCCACAACCAACACCGACCACGATAAAGAGATGGGGGACTGAACTTTACCAGTTAGGGAAAGGGAGGGACAAAAGTCAAGGGAATATTATATTAATATTTCTCAAACCATAAAGTATGGATAATTTTATCCTAAGTTATAAAGTTGGGGACAAGTGGATAAAAGTAATTCTGATATGACAAGTGTCAAGCTAGGGACATGCATTGATATCATGGGGAAACTTAGTTGAGGGGCCTCACTCTCACAGGGGGACGAACATAAGGGGGGGAAGGAAAAAAACCATCAGGCTGACCATCGTTTGGAAAAGAGTTCATAGTGATCCCAAAACAATTAGTTATCCAGTCAATGACTTCATGACCATTTCACTCATACATTCTGTTATCCTTGAGACAACCATTCCACCTTTTCAAAACCTATTTCCCCATCCCTTTTGGTTGATGTACCTGGTTATCTTGGAGCGATATTGAAGAAGTGGGTTGTCACGCCCGTGAGCAGTTTTCTGAGTAAGATAATTGTTGTGGATTGATTTCCGTAGGTGCTAACTGCAACTACAATGCTCTAAGACTTTCAGTTCAGCCTGTTGTTTAAGCCCTGGAAGGGAAGTGGGGTAGCCGAGGGATTGTTTAGTAGAGAAGGGGCACACTTCCTTGGGTGGAACAGGCATGTGGGGAATGAGAGGTTGTAGGTTGTTATTTGAGTGAGCACCTGAGACAGAGTCTTCCCTATTGTCCATGAGCCTTAGCCTGGATAGGAATCCCTTTACCCTGGGTGAAGTTCAGTCCCAACTCGAGGGTGATTCCCTGTTGAGAGTGATGAACAATGCAATCTATGGATGGGAGGTTCGTGGATGGTCTACAAGCAGTTGGTGGCAGTATTTCTAAGATAAGTACCAATTGTATGAAATATGGATATGTTGTTTTGTTATTTACATGTCCATGTTACGATTTTATCATATATGTGACTATGATTGTTTGTGTGCACATGGTTAATTTCCTGTAAATGATGCATATTGTTAATTACTGTTATTCTAATATAAAATTCGTATATTACATAAAGTAATGGTTTGTTATGTTAGATGTAAATATTCTGCGAGCGTGTTGTATGTATATGTTTTAGTTGCATGTAGTCTAAAAAAGTAAATTTAGCTGGCATTGCTTATTTGACTACTAGGTATGCTACTGTATCTTCCGCATTATGGGAATAAAAGACGTTCCTAGAGTAACATGTTCTGGCCTTATGGATGGGAATGTTACTAACTGGCGTTATTGCATGAGTGGTTTCTCTGGAGTGGCATTCCCCGACATCAGGTTGGTCAAGGGGATCATTACATATTCGAATTGATAACACCTAGGAGAAGTATGGGAACTTATTGTTCCCCTCTTCCTCTTTAGGAGGGCTCTTGAATCGCCTAAATACAAATATGTCTTCTTCTAATAATGGAAAATTGAAATACAATGGTGAATAATTTATTATCAAACTTCTCAAGAGGAGAGAAGTGCAACACTTGATATGAATTCTCAAGAGGCTCTAAGAGAATTATGGTTTCTCCAAAACCAAATGAACAACATAAAGATACTCAAAATTATTCTCTTTGTTTGCATACCTTGGCCATATAATTATAGGACCAATGCAAGATTTTTAATAACTTTCTTGTAGTGTGAATGGGATCCATTTGGAGGTACTACCCATCCCCTCAATAGCCCCAAGGCTATATTTTAGGATGATTTGACTTTCCTATCTAAGTACAATATAATATAGAAGTGGTTGAGGCCTGACCAATTTCATTAATGCATTGTTTTCTCCTCAACACGGGTTCTTGTGGAGTCATCCGTGCAAGCCATGTAATTTTTTCATTTAATGTTGTGTTGGATCATGCAAACTATGCAAGTCATCTTTGGGGAAATTGTGCTAAAATTAAATAACTATTTTTTATATTTTTTCTTGTTGAATAGGTTTTATAAATGCTTGAGGCATGTTGATTAATGTGTTGTGTTGGTATTGTATTTAACCATTGCTTGTATTGCTATGATTATTTTTTGGTAATAAAAACTATCTCCTAGCATAAAATAGGAAAAATATTGTTTGAATATAGGCAGAACCAATGTAATCTATCCCCGTTGTCTATCTTGGATCAAGGGAAGATCCAAAGGAGATTTGGCTTATCCATAGGCCAAATTTATCCATAAAAAAATTGGTAAATGCACTAGGTATATTCCCCAATGGAGTCACTAATTCTATTATGGATATATCCAACCAATATATAAGACAAATATCCCTTGGATCCTCCCTTGATCCAAGATAGACAAAGGCTATAGATTCTTATGGCTCTCTCTAGATCCAAATAAAATGTTTCTTATTTTATGCTAGGAGATAGTAAATAGGAATACCTTTTCTTTTGAAGGTTGTCCTCACATGTCTTCGAATGGTGTATTCCTATAGATCTATCTCCAAGATCCTTCAAACTGCTACCTACACACAAGAGACAAATAATACCAATCTACAACTTCTCTCTAGTGATAGGAAATCACAAAATCATCAATATCTATCCTAATATATTCAATGTAAGATCAAATCTAACATATATCATTGAACATGAACAATATGAAAGGGGAAAAACAATTATCTATATTATTAAAATGGAAAAATACATCAGTGAACCTTTAACTTGAGTCTTGATGCATTCCTCGTAGTTCCAGGTTCACTATGCTCCTCCTTAGCCTCTTAGTTCACATGCCATCAAGCCTATGTATGACTTGTAATTGCTTAGTTCACATGCCATCAAACTATACATGACTTGTAACCACCTAATTCGCATGTCATAAAGCTATCTCACAACTCTTCTCCCCATATTCTTATAGGAATTTAGAAGAGATTGTAGATAAGCTTCATGGAATGTAAATTAGGTGGTTACAAGTCATGGATATATTTATGGCATGTGAACTAAGAAATTACAAGTCATAGATAGGGTTGATAACATGTGAACTAAGAAATTACAAGTCATGCACAAGTTTCATTCTTAATTATGATATTTTTCCAACCTATTATGAACTTTTTCTCTATAATGAGCATTTTTCTCAAGTTCCATGATCAATTATGATGTTTTTCTAACTCACTATGAACTTTTTTTCAATTATGAGTTTATTCTCAATTATGAAATAATTTTTATATCATAATTATGAAAGTGTGACAAAATAATTATTTCCTTGTGAAATATTTATAAGAATTTTACTCAATTACATAATTCTATCCTCATAACATCTAGTAACATGATTGCAAAACCTATGGTGGAAGATACAAGAATAACACCTAGCATTCCCTCCCCCTTGAAGAAAACGATTGTCCTCAAGGCTTGAGATGAGGAAATTGTTGAATAGTGTTTGTTAGCTCCTAGGTGGTATCTTATAGAGTTGTATCTTTCCACTAAAATAACACTTCCATGATGATTCACTGATGGATATGATGCTCACGATGGTCCAAGACTACTTATGGATACAATCAAATGGAACTCTATTCATCCAACTCAAAGAGACTGGTTTGAGTTTAGAAAAACATGATCAATATTAGAATGAATGGGAAGATCTAATTGATAGGCCATGGGCCCCACTCATTTTAGAATTGTATAAGGACCATAAAATTTGGGACAAGTTTCTGACAATTTTTATATTTGAGTGAAGTATTCTTATAAGGTTGTAAATGAAGAAACACCGAGTCCCCTTCAACAAATTGAGGTTTGGAATGACCCTGATCTACTTGTTGCTTCATGTGATTCTGATCCATGCGAAAATTTTCTTTCAGGGTACAGATAATGGCCACTTGGACTGTAAGATTTTTTTCATCCTCGTAAACCATAGACACACCTAGCATGTATGAGAGAACCCATGGTGAATTTTTTGCATAAACTACTTCAAAAGGAGTCATCTAAGTAGTAGTATGGTAAGATGTGTTGTACCACTATCCAGCTAGGGGTAACCAGTGAGCACACTGATGTTTTATTTTGCATGCAAAACACTACAAATATGTTTCCAAACACTTGTTGGAAACTTCAGTTTGGCCATTAGTATGGGGAGGATAGGCACTGCTAAGATGCAATTGGGTTCCCTAGAGCCTAGAAAAAATACATGATTCATGAGACTTTGGATAGTGAAGGAAGCATTAAACAGGCCAAAGGGAATGAACAAGAACTTGTAGTAACCGTCATGAGTTATAAATGCAATATTGAAAGTTTCTTCCTCTTTCATACGTATTTGGTGGTAGATAGAATGAAGATCAAGTTTAGTAAAGTATTGAGCACCAATAAATTCATCCAATGGGTCATCAATGATAGGAATGACAAATTTTTCTTAGATGGTGAGTTTGTTGAGGGTATGAAAGTCTGGACACATGCACCAAGTTACTTCTTTCTTAAGTACCATGAACACGGGAGAAGAATAGGGGTTGGTACTAGGATGGATAACACCTGCTTCGATAAATTCTTGAACAACTATCTCAATTTTATTCTTCTAGGAAAATTCATGATGATAAGGGAAAACAATGGGAGGAAGGATTCTCGAGACTAGAGGAATGGATTGATCAAGAACACCATGGAGAGTGGAAAAAATGGATTCATCTTGGGATATGATAGATTGGAGGTTAGTATCCACAGAGAGTGTATCAGTTTCTTGAATGGAATGGATTTGCACAATAATGTCTGAATGACTTTTTTTGAGGAGATTTTCCATTTGATGAGAACTGATGATATCATGAGAGCCTATTCTTATTCCTTGTAACTTATATTGGTGTCCCTCCTATTGGATTTGTATGGTTAATTCCTTGAAATCCATTAGGATAGGTCCTAAAGTGTGTAACCATTCAACACCAAGAAAAATGTCATAATTTTCCATTTTGATATAAAACATATAATATTTTAGGTTGTACTTACCAATTTGTAGGTGCACATTTTCAGATTTCTCACCAAATTTCATGGAACCTCCATTGGCAATCATGATTTGAAAATTGTCGATGGAACGAATATAGAAATTTATTTCATAGGAAATGTGATGGAGAAAAAATTATGGGTGCTACCACTTTCAATAAGAAGTATGACTTTCCTATGCTTAATATAGCCAATAATCTTAAGGTTTTAGGGAGAAGAGAAGCCAACGAGGGAATGCAATGAAATCTGTGGTTCAACTTCTAGTGGATTAATGAGTAGAGTAGTATCATATGTTGGGGGTAGATTGTCCATAGGAGGAAGCTTCATCCTCGTCATCAGTAAAATCCTTAGAAATGGCCATAAAAATCTCTTTTTCCTTACACTTGTTCCTTGAAAAATATTTCTCATCATAATTATAGAAAAGACCCTTGAGTTGGACTTCATCCACCTATGCCCCAGTTAATTTTTTTATCTTGAGAAGGATGGAATGAGGAGAAATATTGGTAGGTCAAGGGTGGGGAATAAAATAAGGTTTTCAACTCTGGGAAAAGAAAACTTGTTGTGCTTCTTTCACGCATTTAGTAGATTCCAACCAAGACTGGGGGAAATCTTGTTGGTTGTGGAGCTTGATTATCTTCCATATTTAGAGGTATTTGTTTTCAACCATGTTTATACCCCATGAAGACTTTAAACCATAGAAGAATGTACACTCTTCCATGCAGGGGAGTGAAGAGGGGGGTTACCCCCTCTGTGGGGTTTGGGGACAAGCGAGCCCCTGAAGGAAAAATTTCCTTGTAAATGTATATTGTAATTTCATTGTAAATCTGGACCATTTATTATAAGGTCACATATATAACGATAGAAATTATGTTATGGCTTTTTTCCCTAGAAGGAAACCCTATTTTTATGAGGGAAATGTATTGCGTCTAAGTATGATAGCGAATATTGTATTCTGAGATAGGAGACTGTGAGAAAATGAAGAGGAAGTTACAACGGGTTTGTTGTAGGTTGTATCCCTTCATTTGTTGGATATTAATAAAGGAAGGACCTGGAAATTTCTCTGGTGGATGTAGCCCACACTAGGTGAACCATGTATATTTGTGTCTCTATTGTATCATTTATCTTTTGTTTTTTATTTCCACATTTGTTTTATTTTATTTCTCTACGATATTGTTATTATAACAAATCCATGAGGACCTGGGATCATATTTCATCATTTATACCATGGATAAAACATTCCCTGAAGAAGGAATTTGTCATTCCCTTCATTCTGAAAGACAAGTGCTCAAATGTGGTTATAAAGTCTTCAACTATGCCCGATTGTTTCAACTTGGTCAAATGGACTAAATAGTGGGTGTGGTTGTCAAAGCGTTCATAAATATCTACAACAAACTGGGTCTGAGAAACATACACCTGACATGTCCACCATTATCATCGTTCATGATCTATATACAAAGAAACATAATGATGTTTTTCCAACACATCAGTAATTCCATACAAGGAATATAATGGTCCATTTGGATGACCTCGCCCGTGGGATTGGATCCATTAGATTTATTAAACTCAACCTAGAGAAGACGTGGGTCACAATGAAAGGGGATGGAATGAAAGGACAGAGTATGGGAGGAGTCAACACCATCTACTTGGGTGGGTTGCTCAAGGAAGTGTGGATCCAAGGATTGGTTCAAAAAATGATGGAGAGTGGCATTGAGGGTGTTAAATTTACCCTCTAAGTGTTCAAATAGGTTCTCAAATTTGGAAAATTGGGTCTGGATTTGTTCCTTGAAACGGTCAAACTGGGCCTTTTTCTTGTTGATTTTGTCATATAGTTCTTGGGTGCAAGAGGTGGCCATGTGGAATTTTTTTTTTTTAATAATGGGGAGTGGGTCCATTGAAAAAAATGGATAGGTGATATATATCATTGCAATCATGCAGACAATGGAAAAACAATGGGATAGGTGTCAAATAAGGGTTCTAGGAAGGGTGGGTGGGACCACACACACACATTTTTTTTTTTATAAGTGATAGGTACCACAACAATTAGGGAGAAAAGGGGAATCCAATGGGATAGGTCACAAATAAGGGTGTTAGTAAGGGGGTTGGGCCCATGGAAAAAAGGCTTAAAATTATAGGTACCATGTTTATTAGGAATAAGAGATGAATCCAATGGGATGGGTCCTGAATACTACAGAGTTATACTCTAGATTGAATAATATTGTAGTGAGGAATGGCCCAAATTGCTAATAGGAAACATTTTGTGGGAATTTCTCAACTAAAATGTAGGAGGAAGGGATGCATGACAATATATATTATTTGTTCCTTTTTTGTTCTATATCTTTCCCAAGGGTTAGGGTTTTTAGGTTTCCTACAGAAAAGGGTTTTCCTTGTGTTATAGATCTCTAATATAGATGAGGGGTCAAAAAATAGTACTTGGTTGAATATCTCAGGGCACAAACTAAGGAGTATCGACCATACCCTTAGCCATGCTACTCGATTATTGAGGTACTAGAGAGTGTCTTCCTAATTTTTATTCTTAATGTTAGTATAACAGTCAGGTGGTCGATCAAATTATCTAAAGCTAGTTTTAGGAGACCTAGGGGACTCCTGATATACTAGATGGTACGTGGGAGTGATGGTTATTTACAAATTGTATCTAATGCCATACTACTTGAAGGGTGACAACAAGGGTTATATAGGTTTCCAAAAAGGTGAAATTCTTGTTTTGAGTAACCTAGTGAAATTGTTTATATTTTCTATGTGTAGTCTTCCCCACCATAGTTTTACCCACTAAATGACAAATATTTGTTCTTTAAAGAAGTCAAAAGTAAATGTATCTACCCTGGAAAAAACAATTCCCACAATTTTCACATAGGAAAGTGCTATGATACCAAATGTTAGGTACCAGGTGTATTATAATAAGTATAAAACATAACTATTGCAGAAAATACCATCGAAAAAACAAAATGTAGAGAACCAAAAGAAAAAAAATGATACCTTTATTGATAGGATGTAATGTTCACTTTCATATTCTAGGGGGGAACCTCTAGTAGAGAAACTCTATATTACAATAATTCTCAATATAAGGCCTTATCATGCCTCCTACTCTTATTTATATTAATCCTATCTTCTAAAGAACATTCTAGAGGAAGATATTTCTAGAAGAGAACGCTTGTATTAAGTCTTCTTACATTATACTTCTTCACATTATTAAATAGGTTGTATTAACTAATTTCGAACTTTATTACATGAAAATATATTATTCTACAAACATGAGGGGTTAGGGAGGTTTGGTCCCTATCACATCAAGAGTTTGAGGCTCACCAAATTAAATTATGTCCCTATAAGATTGATGCAATCCGTTTTACAAGCACTAAATTTTTACCTTCTCATCCATAATATATTTAACACACCTCAATAGCTACAAGAAAGTTTTTGCATACTCATCCATATTCATCTTCCCCAACTTTAGTTCATAGAATTATTTCATATTTCCATCATAGTACTTAGCTAAAATATATTTCTATTAAAACTACATTTTGAACTACTTCCAGCTATTTTTTTTGTCATTGATCTTCTTTTCTTATCTGAGATGTTCTCACCAAATAGATGCTCATACATAAAATTAAATATGGCCAGACCAACATTCATATTTCTTGATTAATCATGTACCTGGAAGTATTTACATATGCCAAGAAGATAATATTTAGCTTGACTGGATTTCACTTCACCATCAAAAGTAGGGGGTTTTAGTTTTCTAAATTATCCCTGTGGATAATATTTGGAATGCCTCTTCTTCCTCTTATTATGAGAAGAAATATTTGAACTATTGTTGGTTGAATATTCAGAGGTAGTTGTTGATGTGCATATAATTGGACAAGTAATTCCACATAGGTCTAAGTGTTTATATTTGTGGAAGTCATCCAAATCCTTCTACCTTGATACTTTACTTTTAATTAAAGGAATTATTAAAGTAAGGTGATTTCATTAATTAGTTGAATTTATTTAATAAAATGAAAAAGTTATTAGCATCAGTAAATTAAATATTAGCCATTGATCTCAAGTGAGTTGAGATGTAATTCAATCATCAATCACTTTGGAGATTAGGGTTAGGTCATAACTCAAGATTATAAAAGCAAGGCTATTGTAAAGAAAGAAGGTTGGTTGTTTTTACAAAGAGAGTAGACAAGGATTTTTTCTCAAGGAGATCTTGGATAGGTGTAGAAGAACTTCCATCTATATATTAGTACAGGTTGGGGAGAAGAGATATTAAAGGCAATTGGATGTGGGTTTCAATAGAATGGAGCCGCAACAACAAGTTCACACCATCTGAAGTTTTATGTTTAGTCTTTTTGCGCATATATGCAAGTTTCAGTGGTGACAAGCGTGTATACATTGGTTTTCTTAAGTAAATGGATGTACATCTCGGAAAATATGAAATTTTAGGGTCATACAACAGACCAACAATTTCTAGGGTTTGCAGGTGTTGTCTAAAGTTTTCAGTATTTATCTATGGGAAATTTTCCCAGTAAGGGAGCGCTTGTAAGATTTGAATTTATTTGAATGATAATATGAATTGATGGGAAGAATATATTTATGTATTGTGTATGATATTTTGGTTTTCGGTATTAGTTTTGCTATTTATTTGAGTTGATTATTCCATCAAGTGTATTCTATTTTGTGAGATGATAATTTGATTTACATCAAGGAGATCATTGGAAAACAATATACCTAGGTGTCAATATTATAAAATGAAGATGGTATCAGAGAACTAAATTTTAGAGAAAGTTATTTTTCATATCCACATTGGTTGAAAACATATCTATTAGATCTACAAGCACATCATAGAAACTCTTTAACCAACAATCATAAATCAAGGCTTGGATTTGAAGGAAACAACTGAATTGAAGTAGAACTAGGGTTTTCAATCGTACAATTTTGTATGTGGGTTGCAGTAAGAATATTTGTTTGCATATGTGGGTTTTCTTACAAAGTTCATGTATGTACGTGGGTGTACAAGTTTGTATAGGTCAGTACAGAAGAAGTTTCAACATCAACTTATTTCCAGGGTATATTATCATATATAAGGGATGGAAGAAACAAGTATGAGAGTTGAATAAATATTGGATGGAGCATCCAATTTTGTATATTGGAAAGAAAGAGTTACTAGTGAAATTTTGATCTTGGTCAGAGATAATAGATTGAGGCATGCCATGAAGTTTGAATATATTATCCATAAAAATGAAGTCTTGAAGAGAAAATAATTAGCATGTTTGGAAATAAGATCGACTACCACCATGATGGCTAATTTATTGCCAAATTTAGGTAGGCCAACAATGAAATCGATAGAAATATCCCTCCAAATAGCAGGGGGAAGCAAAATTAGTTGGAGTGTGCCTTGATCATTGAGTGTTTTAGCCTTATTTAATTTATAGGTATCACATTTATCGACAAAGGTGTGGACGTCTTGTTTCATACCATCCCAAAAAAAGGAACATTTGACCCATTCATTTTTCGTAAACCCTGAGTTCTCAACTATGGGTGAAGCACGACGCTTAGAAAGAACCATGTATTTAATTTACAACTATTTTCTTAAAGTCAAACGATATTTCTAAAAAATATCTTCATTGTTCCAAGAGTACCCTAGAGAAGCTTGAGAATGGTTTTTCAATTGTTGGATCAAGTGAGAAATTTTGGGGTCTTGGAACCATTTATGGTGAACAACTTGGAGCTAATCTAGTACAATTAAGGAGAGGGAAAATAGGGACCCTTGTTCTTGATACTTAGTGGTCAACAACCACATTTTATTTTCCCTTCTTGTAAATTATCTCATAATTATATCCAAATATATTGGTCACCCATTTTTGTTTCTCTGGGGATGAAATTTGTTGTTCCAAAAAATAACTCAGTATTTGATGGTAAATTTTAATTTGGAAGTGTTTCCATAATAGATAAGGATGCCATATATCCATGTAATGTATAACAACCAACATTTCCTCTTCATATATTGATTCACCCCAATATTTCTTCAAGATTTGTTTTCTACTAAAAGATAAATTCCTTCCATCTTTCATGAGGACTGCCCCAATTCCTTTCCTTGAAGCATCATATTCTAGGACAAAAGTATTAGTGAAGTTGGGAAGTGAAAGGATAGGATTCATTCACATATACCCTTTCATGGTGTGGAATTATTGATCAATATATGGACTCCAAGTGAAACAAATATTTTTAAGGAGAGCAGTGAGACGTGCTTCAATTTTGCTATAATTCTAAAAATACTTGCAATAATATATTGGTAAACCCAGAAACCACACAAGATTTTAAGCGTTTTAGGGTAAAACCAATCCTTAATAGATTCAATTTTCTTAGGATCCACCTATATTCCATCCTTATCGACAATATGACCCAAGTACTCCACTTTCGGGGCTCCAAAGGAACATTTATACTATTTGAGGAAAATGTTTTTCTGAGAGAGTATATGGAGAATTTATCCACATGGGCGAGATGGGCTTTCCAAGTTTTAATATAGATGATAATATAATTAAGTAAAAGTAATACAAAATGATGGAGGAAAGGACAAAATACATGATTCATGAGACTTTGGAAAGTGAAGGGAGAATTACATAGGACAAAGGGCATGACCAAGAACTCATAGTGTCCCTCCTGAGTTCTAAATGAAATATTAAAAATTTCTTCCTCTTTCATACATGTCTGTTGGTATCTAGAACAAAGATCAAGTTTAGTAAAGTACTAAGCACCACTAAATTCATCCAACAGGTCACCAATGATTGGAATGGGAAGTTTGTGTTTGATGGTGATTTGGTTGAGGGACTGAAATTATTGACACATGTGTCAAGTTCCTTATTTCTTGAGAATCATGAACACAAGAGAACAATAGGGGCTGATAATAGGATGAATAACACCCTCTTCAAGAAATTCTTGATTATTTTTCTAAATTTCAGTCTTTTGGGAAAAGGGATGACGATAAAGAAAAACATTGAGAGGAGGGTTTCCCAGGACTAGATAAATGGAAGGATCATGAACACCATGGGAAGGGGGAATTCCATGGGGATTGGAAAAATTGGATTCATGTTGGGATTGGAGGTCATGATGCATAGATGGTGTCTCAACTGCTTGAATGAAGCTGAGTTTTGTAATAATGCTCCAATGACCTCTTTTAGGATCTCTTCCATTTGATGGGAACTGGCGATATCAAGGGAGTCTGTTGTGATTCCTTGTAAATTATATTGTTTTCCTTCCTATTGTAATTGCATGGTTAATTCCTTGAAATTCATGAGTATGGGGCCTAAAGTGCATAACCATTTAGCACTAAGAACAATGTCGTAAGCACCCATGTCGATAGAAAACATATGATATTTCAGGTGGTACTGACCAATTTGTAGGTGAACATTTTCACAATACCCACCACATTTCATGGAACCTCCATTGGCAATCATGATTTGTAAAAGGTTAACAACATGAATATAGAAATTGATTTCCTGGGCAATGTGATAGAGAATAAAATTATGGGTGTTTCCACTGTCAACAAGGATTATGAACTATGATTAATGTAGCCAATGATATTAAGGTTTTCGGGAGAAGAGAATCCAGTGAGATCATGTTGTAAAATCAAAAGTTCAACTTATGGTTATTAGTGTTAAAAGTGGTATCATATTTTCGGGGTATTTCTTCCATAGGGGAAGATTCATCCTCCTCATCAACAACATTCTTAGAAATGGCCATAAAAATATTATATTCCATAAACTTGTGCCCTGGAAAATATGTTTCATTACATTTATATCAAAGACCCTTGATTTGGCCTTCATCCATCTATGCCCAAGTTAATTTTTGGATATTGAGAATGGTGGCATAAGGGGTAGGATTTCTAGGTCAAGGTCCGGACAGAAAAGAGGGTTTTTGGAGCTAGGAAATGACAACTTGTTATGCTTCTTTGGTGCAATTAGTATCTTTCAACCAATTTTTGTGGTGACCCATGAGGACCTGGGCTTGGATTTCATCTTTTATGCCACCTATAAATAATTTCCTTTAAGAAGGCATATGTCATGCCATCCATTCTAAAATCCAAGTGCTCAATGGAGGTTGTAAAGTCTTCCAATTTTCTTGACTATTTCAACTTGGTCAAATGACGTAAATAGTGGGTGTTGGTATCAACGAGTTCATAAATATCTATAACAAACCGGGACCAAGAAATATGCCCTTGGCATGCATTTTTACGCCATTTCCACTATTTTTAGTTTTCAGGATCCATACATATGTGGATTTTCTTATGAAGTTCACGTATGTACATGGGTGTACAAGTTTTTATAGGTGAGTACAGAAGCTGTTTCAACATCAGGTTATTTTCAAGATATATTATCATATCTAAGGGATGGCAGAATCAAGTATGAGAGTCGAATAAATATTGGATGGAGCATCCAACTTTGTATATTGGAAAGAAAGAGTTACTGGTGAAATTTGGATCTTGGTTAGAGATAATAGATTGAGGCATGCCATGAAGTTTGAATATATTATCCATAAACAATTGAGTCATTGTGGATGTGGTAAACAAGTGTTGAAGAGAAAAGAAATGAGCATGTTTGGAAAGAAGATCGACTACCACCATGGTGACTGACTTATTGATAAATTTAGGGAGGCAAACAATGAAATTGATAGAAATATCTCACCAAATAGTAGAGGGAATCAAAATCAGTTGGAGTGTTCCTTGATATTTGACTTTTTCACCCTTATTGCATTGATAGGTATCACATTTATCCACAATGGTGTGGACATCTTGTTTCATACCATCCCAGAAAAAGGAACATTTGACCCATTCATTTTTGGTAAACCCCAAATTCTCAACTATGGGTGAAGCATGATGCTTAGAAAGAACCATGTAATTAATTTACAACTATTTTCTTAAAGACAGATGATATTTCTAGCAAATATCTTCATTTTGCAAAGATTACCCTAGTGAAGCTTGATAATGGTGTTTGAATTGTTGTATCAAGTGAGAAATTTTGGGGTCTTGCAACCATTTGTGGTGAACAACTTGGAGCCAATCTAGTACAACTAAGGAGAGGGAAAATAGGGACCCTTGTTCTTCATACTTCCTAGAAATAGTTTCAACAACCACATTTTATTTTCCCTTCTTTCAAATGATCTCATAATTATATCCAAATATATTGGTCACCCATTTTTGTTTCTCTAGGGATGAAATTCGTTGTTCAGGAAAATAACTGAGTATTTGATGATAAATTTTAATTGGAAGTGTTTCCACAATAGAGAAAGATTCCATATATCCACTTCATGTAGAACAACTAACATTTCCTTTTCATATATTTATTGGCCCCAATATCTCTTCAAGATTTATTTTCTACTGAAAGATAAATGCCTTCCATCTTTCATGAGGACTGCCCCAATTCATTTCCTTGAAGCATCCTATTCAAGGACAAAAGTATTAGTAAATTTGGGAAGTGCAAGGACAAGATTCATGCACATATACCCTTTCATGGTGTGGAATTATTGATCAATAGATGGAGTCCAAGTGAAAGAAATAATTTTAACGAGAGCAGTGAGAGGTGCTGCAATTTTTCTATAATTCTAAAAATACTTGCAATAATATATTGGTAAGCCCAGAAATCACACAAGCTCTTAAGATTTTTAGGGTAACACCAATCCTTCATAGCTTCAGTTTTCTTAGGATCCACCTATATTCCATCCTTGTTGACAATATGACCCAAGTACTCCACTTTCGGGGCTCCAAAGGAACATTTATACTATT
Organism: Picea sitchensis; assembly: GCA_010110895.2. Lineage (NCBI taxonomy): Eukaryota > Viridiplantae > Streptophyta > Pinopsida > Pinales > Pinaceae > Picea > Picea sitchensis. Next base: position 165,000 of record SNQJ01S0006968.1, on the reverse strand, counting down.
TGAGGAAAAGGTTTTTCTGAGAGAGTATATGGAGAATTTTATCCACATGGGCGAGATGGGCTTTCCAAGTTTTACTATAGATGAGAATATCATGAAATAAAACTAAGACAAAATGACGAAGGAAAGGACAAAATACATGATTCATGAGACTTTGGAAATTGAAGGGAGAGTTACATAGGACAAAGCACATGACCAAGAACTCATAGTGTCCCTCATGAGTTCTAAATGAAATCTTAAAGATTTCTTCCTTTTTCATACGTATTTGTTGGTATCTAAAATAAAGATCAAGTTTAGTAAAGTACTGAGCACCACTAAATTCATCCAATGGGTCACGAATGATCGGAATGAGAAATTTGTGTTTGATTGTGAGTTTGTTTAGGGAGTGAAAATATGGACACATGTGTCAAGTTCCTTACTTCTTGAGTATCATGAACACAGGAGAACAATAGGGGCTGATAATAAGATGAATAACACCCTCTTCGAGCAATTCTTGAATTTTTTTCTAAATTTCATTCTTGATCAAGGTGGATCCAAAACCACTCAAAAATACTCAAATGCAGAAAAGGAGGATCTAGGAATGACCTAGAAGTCTCAAAAGGGCCCCCAGGCTTAGAAAATGCTCAAACATAAAAGTTCTCATAATTGGATGCAACCAATGCCATTGCGTCCAACTCGTTCTCCTGATTCTGGCCATATATTTACTTTCTCAAATGGAGCTCGTATGAAGAAGTTATGACACTCTGAAGTTTTTCGAAAATAGCGAAAAAAGTCAACCAGTCAATAGGCCATACTGATGATGTCATCAGTACGGATGCTGGCATCAGCATGACACATGGCAGGTCGTACAAATGATGACATCATCTGTATGGACGACGACGTCAGCAGGACACATGGCAGGCTGTACAGATGATGACGTCATCCGTACGGATGATGACATCAGCAAGGTGACATGGCGTCAACCAATGAGAGGCTGACATATGGTCCAATCAGGAGGTGCCACATGTCACCTTCTAGAAGCCCAGCAGTTTGGTGGATTCAGCTAAATCTGGCGGTTTTCCGCCAAATCTGGAGGAGGTTCGCTAAGTTTGGAGAACTGGTTAGCAGCTCTGCTTATTTAGTCAGGAAGGCAAAATGAGGCAAAGGGGGAGTTGTCATGCCTTTAAAGACTGTATGGATATGACAAGTAGACACTACATTGGAATCCATGCTAGGAGGTGTCCCAAATGACCTGCTCAGAAATAGGTTGACTTTATACTCAAACGTTGCAGAATTTCGAGAGGATTCTGAATATGCTCTTTGTTTCTTCATCAGAGTAGCTGAATAGAGACGTGCCTCCAGAAGGAGGAGTTAGCATGCTTTTCAACACTGTACGGATCTAACAGGGAGAGATTGCATTGGAATCCGTGCCAGGAGGTGTCCTAGGCGACCTGCTCAGAAATATGTCGACTTTATACTCAAAAGTTGTAGAATTTCAAGAGGATTCTGAGTATGCTATCTGGTTCTTCATCAGATTAGATGGACCTAAAAGGGCCTCAAGATCCCATTTGAGTGAGACAAACATACTCGAGTTTACAGTCAAAAGTTGCAAAATGACGTTTTCCAGCCACCTATGATGTCTGTTTCTGCCCAAAATCGTAGATCTGAAAGTTTGTTTTTGGGAGCTCTTATGTAAGCCTTTCTTTGTAATTTTTAAACATTTGAGATTAATTAAAGAGCGGTATCACTATTGGAGTGGACTCGAAGACGTAGCTAGGAAGTCTAGTAAACTCCGTTAACAAGTCTTAGTGTTGATCTATTCTGTTTTCTCTTATTTCTTCTTACAAATTAATGGTTTATGCATAAATCAATGAGTTTAGTTAAGTAAATGGAAAACACATAAAATTGTAGAGTGCACTGTCAATTTTAAAAGGTCTTGGAAATTGAAAACTGTTAAAGTGCTAACAAGTGAATTGATAGCTATAAGCGTTTTTAGATCAATTCTTCTGGGCAAAGGGATAACGATAAAGAAAAACATTGAGAGGAAGGTTGCCCAGGACTAGATAAATGGAAGGATCATGAACACCATGGGATGGGGTAAGTCTATGGGGATTGGAAAAATTGGCTTCATGTTTGGAGTGGATATATTGGAGGTTAGGATGCATAGATGGTGTCTCAACTGCTTGAATGAAGCGAAGTTTTGTAATAATTATCCCATGACCTTTTTTTAGGAGCTCTTCCATTTGATGGGAACTAATGATATCAAGGGAGTCTATTGTGATGCCTTGTAACTTATATTTTTGTCCCTCCTATTGTAATTGCATGGTTAATTCCTTGAATTTCATGAGTACGGGGCCTAAAGTGCATAAGCATTTAGCACTAAGAACAATGTCATAAGCACCCATGTTGATAGAAAACATATGATATTTCAGGTGGCACTGAACAATTTGTAGGTGCACATTTTCACAATACCCAACACATTTCATGGAACCACCATTGGAAATCATGATTTGTAAATGGTTAGCAACATGATTATAGAAATTGAATTCCTGGGCAATGTGACAGAGAATAAAATTATGGGCGTTTCCACTGTCAAGGATTATGACTTTCTTGTGCTTAATGTAGCCAATGAGCTTAAGGTTTTCGAGAGAAGAGAATATAGTGAGAGCATGTTGTGAAATCAATAGTTCAACTTCTGGTGATTAGTGATAAAAGTGGTATCATGTTTTCGGGGTATTTCTTCCATAGGGGAAGATTCATCCTCCTCATCAACAACATTCTTAGAAATGGCCATAAAAATATTATATTCCTTAAACTTGTGCCCTGGAAAATATTTTTCATTACATTTATAGAAAATACCCTTGATTTGGCCTTCATCCATTTATTCCCAAGTTAATTTTTGGATCTTGAGAAGGGTGGCAAGATCGGTAGGATTGCTAGGTTGAGGTCAGGGAAGAAAATAGGGTTTTTGGATCTAGTAAAAGACAACTTGTTGTGTTTATTTGGTGCATTTAGTATCTTTCAACCAAGTTTTGTGGTGATCGATGAGAACTTGGGCTTGGATTTCATCCTTTAGGCCACCAATAAATAATTTCCTTTAAGAAGGCATATGTCATGCCATCCATTCTAAAATGCAAGTTCTCAATGAAGGTTGTAAAGTCTTCCACTTTTCTTGACTATTTCAACTTGGTCAAACAACATAAATAGTGGGTGTTGGTATCAACGAGTTCATAAATATATACAACAAACTGGGACCAAGAAATATGCCCTTGGCATGTGTTTTTACGCCATTTCCACCATTTTCAGTTTTCAGGATCCATACGTACGTGGATTTTCTTACGAAGTTCATGTATGTACATGGGTGTACAAGTTTTTATAGGTGAGTACAGAAGCCATTTCAACATCAGGTTATTTCCAAGGTAGATTATCATATCTAAGGGATGGATGAAACAAGTATGAGATTTGAATAAATATTGGATGGAGCATCCAACTTTGTATATTGGAAAGAGAGAGTTACTGGTGAAATTTGGATCTTGGTCAAAGATAATAGATTGAGGCATTCCATGAAGTTTGAATATATTATCCACAAGAAATTCAGCCACTACGGATGTGGTAAACAAGTGTTGAAGATAAAATAAATGAGAATGTTTGGATAGAAGATAGACTACCACCATGATGGCTGACTTATTGCCAAATTTAGGGATTCCAACAATGAAATCGATAGAAATATCCCTCCAAATAGCAAGGGGAATCAAAATCAGTTGGAGTGTTCCTTGATATTTGATTATTTCACCCTTATTGCATTGATAGGTATCACAATTATCCACAAAGGTGTGGACGTCTTGTTTTATACCATCCCAGAAAAAGGAACATTTGACCCATTCAATTTTGGTAAGCCCCAAATTCTCAACTATGGGTGAAGCATGATGCTGAGAAAGAACTATGTATTTGATTTACAACTATTTTCTTAAAGACAAACGATATTTCTAACAAATATATTCATCGTGTCAACAGTACCCTAGAGAAGCTTGACAATGGTGTTCCAATTGTTGGATAAAGTGAGAAATTTTGGGGTCTTGCAACCATTTGTGGTGAATATCTTGGAGCCAATATGGTACAATTAAGGAGAGGTAAAATAGGGACCCTTTTTCTTCATACTTCCTGGAAATAGTGTCAACAACCACATTTTAATTTTCCTTCTTGTAAATGAGATCATAATTATATCCAAATATATTGGTCACCCATTTTTGATTCCCTGGGGATGAAATTCGTTGTTCCAGAAAATAGCTGAGTATTTGATGATAAATTTTAATTTGGAAGTTTTTCCACAATAGATAAGGATGCCATAGATCCACATCATGTAGAACAACCAACATTTCCTTTTCATATATTGATTGGCCCTAATATCTCTTCAAGATTTGTTTTCTACTGAAAGATAAATGCCTTCCATCTTTCATGAGGACTGCCCCAATTCCTTTCCTTAAAGCATCATAGTCAAGGACAAAAGTATTAGTGAAGTTGGGAAGTTCAAGGAAAGGATTCATGCACATATCCCCTTTCATGGTGTGGAAGTGTTGATAAATAGATGGAGTCCAAGTGAAATAAGTATTTTTAAGGAGAACAGTGAGAGGTGCTACAATTTTTCTATAATTCCAAAAATACTTTCAATAATATATTGGTAAAACCAGAAACCACACAAGATATTAAGAGTTTTAGGGTAACACCAATCCTTCAAATCTTCAATTTTCTTAGGATCCACATATATTCCATCCTTGTCGACAATATGACCCAAGTACTCCACTTTCGGGGATCCAAAGGAACATTTGTACTATTTGAGGAAAATGTTTTTTTGAAAGAGTATATGGAGAATTTTATCCACATGGGTGAGATGGGATTTCCAAGTTTTAATATAGATGAGAATATCATGAAATAAAAATAAGACAAAATGATGGAGGAAAGGATGAAATACATGATTCATGAGACTTTGGAAAGTGAAGGAATAATTACATAGGACAAAGGGCATGACCAAGAAATCATAGTGTCCCTCATGAGTTCTAAATAAAATTTAAAAAATCTCTTCCTCTTTCATACGTATATGTTTGTATCTAGAACAAATATAAAGTTTAGTAAAGTACTGAGCACCACTAAATTCATCCAACAGGTCACCAATGATCGGAATGGGAAATTTGAGTTTGATGGTGAGTTTGTTGGGGGAGTGAAATTATGGACACATGTGTCAAGTTCCTTATTTCTTGAGTATCATGAACACATGAGAAGAATAGGGGATTTTAATAGGATGAATAACACCTTCTTCGAACAATTCTTGAATTTTTTTTCTAAATTTCATTCTTCTGTGCAAAGGGATGATGATAAAGAAAAACATTGAGAGGAATGTTTCCCAGGACTACATAAATGGAAGGATAATGAACACCATGGGAAGGTGGAAGTCCATGGGGATTGGAAAAATCGGCTTCATGTTGGGAGAGGATAGATTGGAGGTCAGGATGCATAGATGGTGTCTCAATTTCTTGAATGAAGTGGAGTTTTGTAATAATTCTCCAATGACCTTTTTTTAGGATCTCTTCCATTTGATGGGAACTGATGATATCAAGTTAGTCTATTGTGTTGCCTTGTAACTTATATTGTTGTCCCTTCTATTGTAATTGCATGATTAATTCCTTGAAATTCACGAGTATGGGGCGTAAAGTGCATAACCATTTAGCACTAAGAACAATGTCATAAGCACCCATGTTGATAGAAAACATATGATATTTCATGTGGTACTGACCAATTTGTAGGTGCAAATTTTCACAATACCCACCACATTTCATGGAATTGCCATTGGCAATCATGGTTTGTAAATGGTTAACAACATGAATATAGAAATTGATTTCCTGGGAAATGTGACAAAGAATAAAATTATGGATGTTTCCACTGTCAACAAGGAATGTGACTTTCCTATGCTTAATATAGCCAATGAGCTTAAGGTTTTCAGGAGAAGAGAATCCAGTGAGAGCATGCTTTGAAATCGATAGTTCAAATTCTGGTGGTTAGTGATAAACGTGGTATCATATTTTCAGGGTATTTCTTCCATACCGAATGATTCATCCTCCTCATCAACAACATTCTTAGAAATGGCCATAAAAATATTATATTCCTTAAACTTGTACCCTGGGAAATATTTTTCATTACATTTATAGAAAAGACCCTTGATTTGGCCTTCATCCATCTATGCCCAAGTTAATTTTTGGATATTGAGAAGGTTGGCATGAAGGGTAGGATTCCTAGGTCGAGGTAAGGGAAGAAAAAAGGGTTTTTGGATCTAGGAAAAGACAACTTGTTGTGCTTCTTTGGTGCATTTAGTATATTTCAACCAAGTTTTGTGGTGATAAATGAGGACCTGGTCTTGGATTTCATCCTTTACACCAGAAATAAAGAATTTCCTTTAAGAAGGCATCTGTCATGCCATCCATTCTAAAATACAAGTGCTCAATGGAGGTTGTAAAGTCTTCCACTTTGCTTGACTATTTCAACTTGGTCAAACATCATAAATAGTGGGTGTTAGTATCAAAGAGTTCATAAATATATACAACAAAATGGGACCAAGAAACATGCCCTTGTTATGCATTTTTACGCCATTTCCACCATTGCCAATTTCCAGGATCCATACATATGTTGATTTTCTTACAAAGTTCATGTATGTACGTGGGTGTACAAGTTTTTATAGGTCAGTACAGAAGTAGTTTCAACATCAGATTATTTCCAAGGTAGATTATCATATCTAAGGGATGGCAGAATCAAGTATGAGAGTTGAATAAATATTGGATGGAGCATCCAACTTTGTATATTGGAAAGAAAGATTTACTGGTGAAGTTTGGATCGTGGTCAGAGATAATAGATTGAGGCATGCCATGAAGTTTGAATATATTATCCATGAAAAATTCAGCCACTCTGGATGTGGTAAACAAGTTTTGAAGAGAAAATAAATGAGCATGTTTTGAAAGAAGATTGACTACCACCATGATGTATGACTTATTGCCAAATTTAGGGAGGCCAACAGTGAAATCGATAGAAATATCCCTCCAAATAGCAGGGGGAATCAATATCAGTTGGAGTGTGCCTTTATCTTTGATTGTTTCACCCTTATTGCATTGATAGGTATTACATTTATCCACAAAGATGTGGACGTCTTGTTTCATACCATCCCAGAAAAAGGAACATTTGACCCATTCATTTTTGGTAAACCCCAAATTCTCAACTATGGGTGAAGCATGACACTTAGAAAGAACCATGTATTTAATTTACAACTATTTTATTAAATACGGATGATATTTCTAGAAAATATATTCATTGTGCCAAGAGTACCCTAGAGAATCTTGAGAATGGTGTTTCAATTGTTGGATCAAGTGAGAAATTTTGGGGTCTTGCAACCATTTGTGGTGAACAACTTGGAGCCAATCTGGTACAATTAATTAGAGGGAAAATAGGGACCCTTGTTCTTCATAATTATTGGAAATAGTTTCAACAACCACATTTTATTTTACCTTCTTGCAAATGATCTCATAATTATATCCAAATATTTTAGTCACCCATTTTTTCTTCTCTGAGGATGAAATTCATTGTTCCAGAAAATAGATGAGTATTTGATGATAAATTTTAATTTGGAAGTGTTTCCACAATAGATAAGGATGCCATAGATCCACGTCATGTAGAACATCCAACATTTCCTTTTCATATATTGATTAGCCCCAATATCTCTTCAATATTTTTTTTCTACTGAAAGATAAATGCCTTCCATATTTCATGAGGACTACCCCAATTCCTTTCATTGAAGCATCATATTCCAGGAAAAAAGTATTAGTGAAGTTGGGAAGTGCAAGGATAGGATTCATGCACATATTCCCTTTCATGGTGTGGAAGTATTGATCAATAGATGGAGTCCAAGTGAAAGAAATATTTTTAAGGAGCGCAGTGAGAGGTGCTGCAATTTTTCTATAATTCTAAAAATACTTGAAATAATATATTGGTAAACCCAGAAACCACACAAGATCTTAAGAGTTTTAGGGTAGCACCAATCCTTCATAGCGTAAATTTTCTTAGGATCCACCTATATTCCATCCTTTTAGACAATATAACCCAAGTACTCCACTTCCTGTGCTCCAAAGGAACATTTATATTATTTGAGTAAAAGGTTTTTTTGAGAGATTATATGGAGAATATTATCCACATGGGTGAGATGGGATTTCCAAGTTTTACTATAGATGAGAATATCATGAAATAAAAATAAGACAAAATGACGGAGGAAAGGATGAAAGACATGATTGATGAGACTTTGGAAAGTGAAGGGATAATTACATTGGACAAAGGGCATGACCAATAACTCATAGTGACCATCATGAGTTCTAAATGAAATCTTAAAAATGTCTTCCTCTTTCACACATATCTAATGGTAGCCAGAAAAAGGATCAAGTTTAGTAAAGTACTGAGCACCACTAAATTTAGCCAACAGTTCACCAATGATTGGAATGGGAAATTTGTGTTTGATGGTGAGTTTGTTGAGGGAGTGAAGATATGGACACATGTGTCAAGTTACTTATTTATTGAGTATCATGAACACAGTAGAAGAATAGGGGCCGATAATAAGATGAATAACACCCTCTTCAAGCAATTCTTGAATTTGTTTCTAAATTTCATTCTTCTGGGAAAAGGGATGACGATAAAGGAAAACATTTAGAGGAAGGTTTCCCGAGAATAGATAAATGGAATGATCATGAACACCATGGGAAGGGGGAAGTCCATGTGGATTGGAAAAATTGGCTCCATGTTGGGAGAGAATAGATTGGAGGTCAGGGTGCATAGAGGGTGTATCAACTGCTTGAATGAAGCAGAGTTTGGTAATAGTGTCTGAATGACCTTTTTTTAGGATTTCTTCCATTTGATGGGAACTGATGATATCAAGGGAGTCTTTTGTGATGCCTTGTAACTTATATTGTTGTCCCTCCTATTGTAATTGCATGGTTAATTACTTGAAATCCATGAGTATGGGGCCTAAAGTGCATAGACATTTATCACTAAGCATAATGTCATAATCACCCATGTTGATAGAAAACATATGATATTTCAAGTGGTACTGATCAATTTGTAGGTGCACATTTTCACAATACCCACCACATTTCATGGAACCGCCATTGGTAATAATGATTTGTAAATGGTTGACAACATGAATATAGAAATTTATTTCTTGGGTGATGTGATAGAGAATAAAATTATGGGTGTTTACACTGTCAGCAAGAATTATGACTTTCCTATGCTTAATGTAGCCAATGAGATTAAGGTTTTGGGGAGACGAGAAGCCAGTGAGAGCATGTTGTGAAATCAACAGTTCAAATTCTAGTGATTAGTGATAAAAGAGCTATCATGTTTTGGGGGTATATCTTCCACAGGGGAAGATTCATCCTCCTCATCAACAACATTCTTAGAAATGGCCATAAAAATATTCTATTCCTTACACTCCGGGAAGATGAGGGTCACAATGAAAGGGGTTGTAATGAAAGGCCATATTATGGGAGGAGTCAACACCATCTACTTGGGAGGGTTTTCAAGGAATGGGGGGGCCTTGGGATCAGTTAAAAAACTAATGGATACTGGTATTGAGGGTGTCAAAATTTCCCTCTAAGTGTTCAAATTGGTTGTCAAATTTGGAAAATTTGGTCTAGGCTTGTTCCTCAAAATGGTCAAATTCGGCCTTGGTCTTGTTGATTTTGGCCTATAGTTATTGGGCATGAGTGGTATCCATGTGGAAATTTGGGGTGCCTAGAATGGGGAGTGGGTACACTGAAAAAATGGATAGGTGATATATATCATTGCAATCAAGGTGACAAGAGAAATACAATGGGATAGGTGTCAAATAAGGGTGCTAGGAAGGGTGGGTAGGACCACAAAAAAAAAACTTATAAGTGATAGGTACCATGATGATCAATGTGAAAAGGGGAATCTAATGGGATAGGTCACAAATAAGGGTGTTGGGTCCATCGAAAAAAAGGGATTACAAATGATAGGTACCATGTTGATTAGGGTGAAGAGAGGAATCCAATTGGATAGGTCTTGAACACTGCAGAGTTATACTCCACCCTAAAGAATATTGTAGTGACGAATGACCCAAATTGTTAATAGGTAAATTCTATAGGAATTTCACAACCAAAATATAGGAGGTAGGATTGCACGAAAATAGATCTCGTCTATTCCTTTTCTATTTTGTGTCTTTCCCAAGGGTTAGTATTTTAACGGTTCCTACAAAAAAGGGTTTTCCCTATGCTATAAATATATGAAATATGTGTAAGGTAGAACAATAGTACTTGGAAAAATATATCAGGGAACCAACTAAGTATATCTGTAACATACACCAACCCATCTGAAGTACATTACGATGCAGACTACTCTTAAAAATGAAATTTCTGCTAACTACATTAATTCATTTACAATTAGTTGATTTCCTATAGCTTACAACTATTGTTGGCACAGGGGAAGACCTAGGGTTCATCTCTAATAGTTCACCAAAGATCCCTAACTACTGGCCCTTTTGACAACACCTGCGAATCAGATGCGGGACACATGTGTCTACAACCAGAGGAAATGCAAGTGGAATCAAGGCAACCACACACGGAGATCAAATTATTCTTTCCAATCATAAACCTACTTCGCACAGTTATATATCATATCTAACATACTAATGCATCATTATAGTAACATGAGTAAAGAACATAACATCAATCACTCACAACACAAGATATATGTGGTTCACCCTGTCCCTAGGGCTACGTCCACAGAACTATGATTTATAATATATTAGGTGAAAGATTACAGTTCTATCTACGCTCTTAGCTTGTAGATATTCTCTCCTTCTCTCTTCTCTCCTCTCTTCTCTCTATCTCCCTTCCCTTCACACCCAACTATAGGGTTGATATTCTCACCCAGCTGAAGATCTTAGAATACCAAATGCTCTCACAACATAATAATTCTCTCTCTACATTAACAACAATCACTCCTATTTTAATCTATGAACTTGGAACGAACCCATCCCAGGTCCTCTTGACCTTTATTTAAACATTAAAATAGCTCACCAACATCCTTAGTCCAAAACCTAGGTGTCAAAACCCTAGGTCAACTTGACCCACATTTTCAAGGCTTCGTCAGTCTATCTTTCCTTCCTTCCCACGAGGTTCTCCAAAGCATATAACGGTGGCTTTTTCCGCTTGCTGAATTGTTCATGATCCACCTTCCTTACTGATCTGTCTTCCTTGATCTCCTCTTCCAATGGATTGATCTCTCGAAATTCACTCCATCTTTTCTTCTTCTTTAACCACTTCAACCTGATCTTAGTCAACCTTCCTTCCACATAATTCTTGTTTCGCCTTTTCTTCCGTAATATTCACTTTATTCCATAACCAAGGTAAAATAGGCCCCCAACACTCATCTATGACTCATCCTGAGGTACTCTAATCTGAATCTTATGATGTACCCTGACTTCAGACTGGGCAACCCAGCCTATGATTTTTGCTCTATTCCTCCACCCTGTGTGCAGAATGTCTTTCTTATGTCTAGTACCCAGTCTCAACTGCACTTGGTACCTAGACCCTTCTCCCTCTATTCTTACCGAGAGTTGTGAGGCAGCTAGTTATCATGGTACAGTTTCAACCAACTCCCATTCACCAATCCTTCCCTCCACTCCCCATTCAAAGTCTTCAGTTGTGTAGCTCCTCCTTCTGTAACATAGGAATCCTCATATGGCCCTAGCCAATGTGTTCTAAACTTCCCTGGATGCTTCATGAACTTTCTATCATATACTAATACAAGATCTCCTTTCTTAAATGCTTTCTTCTTGATATGCTTGTCATGGTAGGCCTTTTCTCATTCCTTCTGAACCTACTGATGAAATTCTACAATAAATATGTCTTCTTCTAGTTCGACCAATTGTGTGAGCCTCTCTTGAACAACACCAGTGTCATCCATATTTTTGAACGTTATTCTTAAGCTAGGGACTAAATATTCCATGGGTACAACTAATTCTAGGCCATAAACAAACTTAAATGGAGTCTGCATTGTTAGCTTCTTACAAGTGGTTCTATAGGCCCATAACATTGTTGGTACTCACAAATCCCTATCATATTTTTTTACACTGCAAATATTTGTCAGCGCTATCTCCAAGATCTTGTTGAAGGCTTCAACCGTACCATTCATCTGTGGGTGGTATGGGGTTCTTTTCTAATGGTGAATGTCAAATTCTTGAGTCAAGGCTTCAATAGTATTATTAATAAAAAGTGTACCTTGATCACTCATGAGGATCTTTAGGCATCCAAACTTGGTGATGATATCATCAAATATGAAACGCACAACTGTAGTTTCACTACAATCCTTAACTGCTCTTGCTTCTAGCCATCTGGTCAAATACTATGTCATAGTGATTATGTAACTGGCTCATGTGCACTTCCCTGGTGGGTTTATAGGTCCCACGAAGTCAATGTCCCATTTATCAAATGCCTGTAAGGTTAGTTGGGGTGTTAATGACATTTCATCTCTTCTTGAAGGTTTCCCAACTCTTTGTCATACATCACAGGTTCTCTAGTATTCTTTAGCATCTTTGCGTAAAGTGGGCCACCAAAGGCCAGCTGTAAGAACCTTTTGTTTGTTTATTTTCCTATGTATTGTCCTCCTGTGATTCCTTCATGAAATTCCACTAAAATTAGTGGTCGTTCTACCTCCATAACACATCTTCTCAAGGTCTCATCAGGTCCCATCTTATCTAGTTGTCCATCTATAAGTGAAAACTCTATAACATGCACTACTAGTTGTTTCTTTTGAATGATTGTGTATTCAAGAGGTGTTATTCCTATTGATAGGAACTTAACTATCTCAGCGAAGTGATCATCAAACTTTCTAATGGCCAAAAATTGTGCATCCGACAGTGTATCCTCCAAATTAGTAGGTTCCTCTCCATGTTCCAACCTAGACAAGTGGTCAGGTCCCTTGTTAATCCTTCCTAGATTTACCACAATTTCAAAATCATATTCCTAAAATAACATAATCCATATTCATATCCTTCCCCCCAACACTTGCTTGTTGACTAGGTATTTTAGCATGGAGTGATCAGTGAACATATTAAAGTGTCCTCCTAACAAGTAGTGGAGAAACTTCTGCAATGCATACACCATGTCTAACCCTTCTCTCTAAGTGGTAGTGTAATTTATCTCAGATGTAGATAGTTTCCTACTAGCAAAGGATAATAGGTGGTCAATGTATCCTGCTCTTGGTCGTGATAATTGTTGGCACAGGGGCAGACCCAAGGTTCAACGCTACAACAGTGCACCAAAAAAATCCTCAATGCCGACCCTTTTGGCAACACCTGTGAAGCAGATGAAGTCTCACCCAAGGTAGAGGAAGGGGTGGTTGTAGGACTCAGGTGTCTGCAACCTTAGTTGGGACATAAATATGTGATTGTAATACTTAAAAGAGCACTTAGAACCGACATTTCATCAATATTTAACCACTATATACTACGTAGATGAAACAGAGCATTGCATCATTCATTCAAATATGGTGTATCTAAGTACTTATCATAGAGAAATAGATTAGATCTAGTAGATTCAAGCACTAATCACATTCACATAGGTCAAATCTACATTCGTATACATCATTAGAAAAAAACATAAACATATCTATCTATCTATATCAAAGCACTTAGCAAATAAAGACATAAACATATCAACACATGGCACAAAGAAGAATAACACAATATTTACATGGTTCACCCCCACCCTAGGGCTACGTCCATCAAATCTTCTTCTTTATTATCGTCTTCAATAGGTTACATGCACATAGCCTCAAAACCCTACTCCGCATAGGATAGGATATTTGCACAACTCACTAGATCCTCCTTCCCTAAGTATATCTAAGAACACAACCTTCCACATCCTCTTACAATGACTTGCATTTAGCTCTGCAAGTCTCACACAGTATTCACAAGGAACTACAATCCTTCAATCACATAGATATATCACTTATCCAACTTCCTTTTCTTACATTGCCTAGACATCTATTTATACTTTACAAAATAAGCCTAAACATGGGTAAACCCATGGGCCGACATCCCATACCCGTTACATAATCCTAAATCCCAAAAAGGACCCAAAAAGGGGTCGAGATCCGACGATCTCTGCTTCATCTTGCACTCCTCCTTCGACGGGCTGTCGAAGTCCCAAAATAGGTCAACTTGACCAAGGATCTCCCAAAACTTGGTCAAGGGACAACAGGCCCCCAACACTCACCTGTGACTCGTCTCAAGTCACTCTGATCTGGGTAGTTCTTCTTTGAAAGCCTCCAGTTGGGATCGAGATGCTTTGACTTGTTGTTGTTCCATGAACTCTTGGATGACTACCTCGTTCACAGGTCCCTCTAGGTGTTGTTCAGCTTCAGTGAAAACCTTCTCTAGTTCTTCTCCTCAGCCTTCGACCTCTGTGAACAATTGATAGGCCTTATCTTGTACAGATTAGAGCCTCTAATTTACTTCCATAACTCTTCTCTAGATAATGTGGATCTATTGTTGGGCGGTGCATTTCTCTTGGGAGCACTTCATTCTTTCCACAACTGACAAGGGATTTAGTTGTGCTTGTATCTTTTCGGCTTGATGCTTCACCTCTTAGAGCTGTGACTCTGGTGCCTTCAATTTTGGATTCTTAGTGAGTTTCTCGTAGGTCTAGGCACTATGATCGATGACTTGCTTGCATTCCATACCAAGAGATTTTATTCGCTCAACTGTGCTTCGAGTAGTTTCTTCTCTTTGATCCCTTACATCTTGAGGAGTCTCGAGCACTGCATGGAGTTCTAAGTCTTCTATGTGTTTTTTTAACTGTTGGATAGATTCTATGAGATGCTCCACTTACTTCGTGACTCGGTACTCTTGCTTTATTTCTACGACTGTCATAGAGCAAAGTGCTCTTCTGAGCACTTATTTCACTTCGATTTGCTCCGCAAGCAATTGTTCTTTTCCTTACTGTATCTGTGCTTTTTCTTCATCAAACTTTTCTTGGAGAGCAATATTTTCCTGTTCTACAGCTTGGCGTTGCTCTACAAGTACTCCTTGCAGTTGCATCAAAGCCTGGGTGACTTTTTCTATTTCCTCTTGTGCTCAGCGAAGGCGAGCTTCGACTATCTCAGCTACTCGGTGGAGTTGGGTTGGCTCATCTCCCAACTCTGGTTCTCTCAATGGAACATGCGTAGTGGTGACTACACAGCTAGACTAAAGAGCCTGTTGCACCCCTCAAAGCTCGATTTCAATTCTATCATACATTTCTTCCTTCTTGTCTCCTTATTTTTCTGTTATCTCTAGTGAAGAATCATTTAGGGATGCTATGATGAAGTCAAAGTCGTTGGAGGTGAGGAAATTCTTCATATTGGTCATGGTGGATTTTGAATTCTTTCGGGAATAAGGTTTCGAGGGGGGAACCTTCCTCCTCTTCAATGGTTCCACCTCATCTCTGCACAGTGTTACCTTGTTGGGCCTCTTTTCTTATTCTACTTCATCACCACCCCCTTGGTCAGGTGACATGGACACGATATTTACTAAGGTGCTACTTACGTTTTGTACCTTCTCAGTCTTCTTCTATATACTGGTTCTAGGTGTATTCTGTTCTTTATGGGTGTCTTTTGGGATGTCAATATTAGATATTTCTACGGGGATAAGGAGGTCAGTGGACCATTCCTTGGTGATTTCCTTAATGTATTATTCTATAAGATTATAATATGACTGGAGCTGCTCTTGATGTTCATCTTCTCACACTGTAATGTAGATGAAGTGTCGATCTACTGAACTTCATCATAGGTCAGAACCTTTGTAATGTGTTCAGGGTCATGCGAGGCTCGACTTTGATGGCTTGCTTTATCTGGAGGTATTATGTATGAAACACAAAATTTGATTGCCACTGTTTGTTCATATCATTTGAATACCATAGGGTAGCAAAATTCACGGCAAGCGGTTCAAATGGCTTTATGTCGGGGAAGGTCGCTCCTTTTGACATCACCCAGGAAAAAAATGCAATGAGGAATAGGAGCTAGCTGAAATGAAATTAATAACCCTGTTCCTGTGCTTCTCGACAATCTAGTTCCAACTGGTTAACTAGGTACTTCGCCCATTTCATCTGTAGGCCTTCCGTGCACTTCCCTGCGAGGTCAATGAAAAAATTGGTGACCTATGTAGGTCGGTTCTTTCTTACTAACTTTCCAACATTTAGTTGACATGCAAGGCGAATTGCGCCACTCTGGATGGAAGCTACCTTGTAGCCTCTTGTTCCCTTCTCAACATCACCATAGGTGTCCATGATCTTCTCTGCTAGTGCGCGATCTGTGGCATTTCCTAGATAAAAATCTTGTGGTTCAAGTCCTTGGATATGTAGGCATGTGATCCTGTGGATCATTGTTGGGTCAATTTTAATGCGGTGGTATAGCCATAAGTAGCCACCATGGTAACACGAAAGTAAAATATTGAGACATGCATTGAATTCCTGGTGTCGTCTGAATTGTGGGATATTCATAACATTCAACAGGGTGGACTGCATGAGGTTCATTTTCCATGGCTAAGGGATGATCTTCGAAATATTCTCTTTAGTTCTGGTTAGGTACTTGTATGGGGTGAGAATACCATATATCTTTCAATCTTCGAGGTTGAATTCGTTGAAATTCAACGCTGTGATCTTATCTTACTCTATCCAAACTGCACATATCCCCTTCGGGAGGTATGCAGTGACCATGGTGTACTCAAAATTGCATTTTACACTATCATGATTCAATGAACCAGCCAGAGGCAGAATGTAATCGTGCAATATGGTTGGAATGAGTTTTGAATTTGTAAGGTTGTCTTTATGCTGGGTTCTCTTTTTTGCTGATGGTCAGGATGGTCTGGCTCCGTGAGAAGTAGATGGAGAGGCTTGAAGTCCTCTCGTTGATGATGCTTGTATGCATGTAGACATTGACATGAATCTTTCAGTCATGAGTTCGATTAGAACTTCTTCGAAAACTCTCTCTACAGCGCTGAACTCATCCGACATACACGCTCGGGGTTTGAAATCTTCGGGTTCGAGGAATAACTTAGACACTGCAATAGGATAGAGGGAAATAGCGCAATGATCACTGTGTAAAATCAACAAGTCTTTGGGCTTAGATTCACAGTTAGAAAAAGTGTTCTTAGTGCATGGTGTGATGGGATAAATAGATAGCTTAGTAATGGATCTCTTGCAACAGGTGAGAAGCCTTCATTAACTTTGTTATGTCTATTATGGTGTGATCCAACGGTCTGGTGGTGAACCATAAATTCCTTTATTCCTATTCGGTGGGTCGTCCAAACATTTATATTGTTCCCAATGGTTATATTGCTTTGCCATGGAAAAGTTCCATGTGACGTTGTTCTAATATTCCAACGAAATTCGAATTTTGCAAATTTTCCTTCTGCGAAGTTCCCTCTGGAACCTTCTATAACTTGTCAATCTTATCTCTCTTCTTACTTAGCTTACTGGCCTTCTTCCTAGTGAACTTTGTCTCGGTATTTTTTTTTCCATTCTAATTCTTATCTATTTTTGGCATAGTTACTTCGTGATGTTGATATTCTTTCCTAAGATTTGAGGGTGATCCTTCTTCTTTATCTAGAATAGGTAGTTCAATCTTCTGTGGGCCTTCTAGTGTTCTTGTAACTTCGGCATTCGGGTCTCTGGTGTTAGATAGCTTCGATTTGTTCTTTTGTTCTTCAATCATGTGTGTGATCCTTCTAGTCATGAATTCTTTTAACTCTTGCTTCTGCTGCTCTACAACTTCTTCTTCTTCTTTAGTTCTGGTCTGATCTCTTTCAATCCAAGGTTTTCTGAGCAACATAGTAAATGTAGCATTGTCCTCAATAAATTTAACAAATTCAAATTCCTCCTATGTCGAAGTTCCATTAGCATTCATAGGTATCCGGGTGAGATTTTCACATAGGTTTATAATCTTTCCTCTAAATAACCCTATTCCTCCCAATGAAGGAATCATAGTATGCTTCCCTAAAAGTTCCCAAGTTCTCTCTATCATGATTTTCACCTGTGTTTCCTCATCTATAACATAGTCAATGTCGAAGTCTCATATTCTTGCTTCAAGGCATTCTTTTTCTTTGAATATCTCTGATAAAATGATATGTCGGTGATCATTCAGGGTTTCTTTCATATATAGCAATATGTTTTTTGATTCTTTATGGGTTTCTACCATAATCTTAGTTTATGGATATGCCTTAGGATTTTCTTGTCTTATGTTCATTTCTTCAAGATTAGCAATCATTCTAAGGCAATACAATACTTCATGGTCCATAGCTTCACAACAAAGACAACTAGGTATTTTCCCAGGGAATTCCTTAGAAAGATCTCTCAGTTTTCTGCAACTATAACAGAGGGTTAATCCTCTCTTTCTTTTAAATTATTCCCAACTCTTTCTATACTGCGCGCTAGGGTCATAGTAGATAACCTACAAACATTCCTTTCTAGGATCATGCATCCACTTGTTAGTCCAAAAATTCTTTCTATGCATAGGTATAACATATAATTCACTATTCTTATCATATCTACTCATATCAAATATTATTTCATCTATTAGTGCCCTAGTTTTCAAGCTAGGACACAATCTATCAAACATACCGAGATCCATAGTGTTGAAAACAAATTCCACTTATCTTACTTCTACAGAGCATAAATCTTTCAGATCTAGAACTTTTCAACATTCTTACCTTTATAAGAGCACGGAGCTTGTAGATCTTACCTTTTTTAATAAAAAATTATCACTTTTACCTTTCTTGGGGCATAAAGCTTCCAGATCTTACCTTTTTTCTTCAAATTAGACTTCTTTTACTTAGAAAAGATCTTGTCAAACTAAGTAGAGTACTGTGCACTAGAGCGACGGATCTATGCACAAAGCTTTCACAATTTCAGGTCGAATATTTGCACAAAGATTCTTCTTCCTCGGTTCCCAGCAATCATAGTTTCAGGTCTTGGAAACATAACCATTTTATTGCACATGGGCAGACCCAGGGTTCAACACTACAACAACGCACCAACAAAACCCTCACTACCAGACCTTTTGGAAACACTTGCAAAGCAGATGAAGTCTCACTCGAGGTAGAGGTTGGAGTGGTTGCAGGACTCATATGTCTACAACCTTAGCTAGGACACAGATCCATGATTGTAGTACTTAAAAGAGCACTTAGCACCGACAGTTCATCAATATTTAACCACTATCTACTACGCAGATGAAACAAAGCATCACATCATTCATCCAAATCTACTGTATCTAAGCACTTATCATAGAGAAGTAGATTATATCTAGCAGATTCAAGCACGAAGGACATTCACACAAGTCAGATCTACATTCATATACATCATCATCACAAAGCATAAATAGATCTATCTATCTATATCAAAGAACTTAGCAATTAAAGGCATAAATACATCAACAAATGGAACAAATAAGAATAACAAAGTATTTACGTGGTTCACCCCCACCCTATGGCTATGTCCACCAACTCTTCTTGTTTATTAGCTTCTTCAATAGGTTACATGCATAGATCCTCAAAACCGTACTCTACATAGGACAGGAGATCTGCATAGCTCGCTAGATCCTCCTTCCCTGAGTATATCTAAGAACACATCTGTCCACAGCCTCTTACAATGACTTTCATTTATCTCTGCAAGTCTCACACAGTATGCACAAAGCACTACAATCCTTCAATCACATAGATCTATCACTTATCCAACTGCCTTTTCTTACATTTCCTAGACATCTATTTATACTTTACAAAATAGGCCTAAACATGGGTAAACCCATGGGCTGACATACCATACCCATTACATAATCCCAAATCCCAAAAAGGACCTAAAAAGGGGCCAAGATCCCACAATCTCTGCTTCATCTTGTGCTCCTCCTTTGACAGGCTGTCGAAGTCCCAAAATAGGTCAAATTGACCAAGGATCTCCCAAAACTTGGTCAAGGGACAAAACTAACACTACTCCTAATGAAATATAGGATGCATTGACATGCACATGAAATTCCTTTCTCCAATATAGAAAAACTAGAATAGGCACAACAACCATTTTCTGTTTAGTGTGTCGAAGCTCTGTTGGAATTCTTTTGTCCATTGAAACTGACTATCTTTCTTCAAAAGATTCTCCATAGGTGTTGTGATCTATGCATAGCCTTTAATGAAATTCCTATAGTATTCAGTATGTACCCACATAGTGTGCAACTGTTTGACTAAAGTAGGAAGCGGTAAATCAACTATAATGGCAATCTTGGATGGATCTACCAGTAATCCCTGCTTACACACAATATGGCCTAGAAGCACTCCAAAGGGTGAAAATAAGATGCACTTCTGTAGGTTCAGGGAAATCTGACATTGCCTACACTTATCCAACATTATTATTAAGCATTCAATATGGTTTTTCAATAAGCTAAAAACAGTCCAATCATCAAAAAAGGCTTCCAAAAATTTATGTAAAAACTCATTGAATGCTTCGACCACCACCCTAGAAAATATGGTTGGTGTATTCTGCAATCCAAAAGGCATCACTGTGTATTGGTATGATCCCCATTTTGTTGCAAATGTTGTCTTGTGGCAATCTTCCTTGGCAATCCTGATCTAATGGTATCCTGAAAATTCATCGGTGAAGGAGTAGACTTCCTGTCCTCCCACGTTATCCAACACTTTGTCAGTAAATGGTGTAGGGAATGGATCATGTAGACATGCATCATTCAGATTCCTTATATATACACTGATCTCTCCTATTTTCTTATCCTGAACCACCATAGGGATAATCCAATATGATTCTTCACCAGTTTCTATGATTCATGCTTCCAACATTCTGTCTAATTCAATCTTCACTTTCTCTTTATATATAGGGTTTAATATGGAGGGTCTTTGCTTGACTGGCCTTACATCTGGTTTAAGGGGAATCTTCATTTCTCCCATGGGCCCTTTAAGTCCTTTCGTATAAGTGAATTTGATTGGAAACAAGTCTTGATATTCATGCAATAACTTTGTGATTTATCAATAGTGGCATCATCCCAGTAATCTCCAACATTAGCAAGATTAGGTGCTTCCTATGTTCCAATATTAACTTTCTTGATTTTGATTGGTTGTCCAATAAAAGGTAGTTCATTTCCTGGTCCTTCTATGTCTCTATGTCCTTCTGTTTATGTGATGTTCACATTCCTAGGATCATCATCTTCATCAACATTAATATTGTAACATCCTTGCAATTTCTGAAGAGGTGCAGTCCATTCATCCTCTTCTTGCTCCATAGGGAGGCTAGGTGCTTCTTCAAATACTTTCTATCTTACAACCTATAAATATTGATCTACCAGAGGGTGCTGACTTTCAAATAAAATTGTAGCTACAAAATTTTGAGTCATACCTTGCTAATCTGTAGTGGTGAGGCACAGATCCTCTTGAAGGTACCAGTTGATAGGCATTGTGTCTAGAGTATTGATGAATTTATAAACCCACTTATATTGAGGAATGTTCCTCCAGGCCTCCTCACAACCTTGCACATGGTCTTTCAAAAAACTTTAACCTATGTACCTAAATTCACATCCTTCGACTTGTTCTGAAAATTGTGCTATCATCAAAGTGTGACATTGTATTCAGTTTGTGATGTTCCTTTTATGTGTTCCCCACCATCTTGTTGGAGTAGCTTTCAAAGCCTTGTCTAGTGCCAACAGTCTCTATTGTACTGGTATAGTTTCTTCAAATTCCAGTAAGAAAGTTTCTAAGTGATAAAAACCATCAAATGTGGGTAAATTACTTATTGTTGTGCAGATCTAGCGAACTTCTCTGGTCAATATAGCACATCTTCATGTAGATACTTCATACATTTTATTTTTCTAGTTCTCCGGTGCTTCTTCTGAGTCTAATGAACATGTGTTGTCACTTCGCCAACTTAAATTCCCATCTGTGGTAGGATTAATGTAATCATGTTGTCTTTCTATCAGTTTGTATATATTCTCCAACTCATATGCATGGTATTAGTCTCTTATGGGCTCTGTGTATATGTGACCTTCATCAAGATCCAAGGGTGTGATGACCCTAAGGCCATCACCTTAAAATTTCATTCTTCTTTTCTCCAAGTCAACAATATTAGAATTGTTGAAATCCCAATCAATTCCTAACAGCGTGGGATAAGGAAAGATATCGTCGACTACCTCAATCACCTCGAAGTCCACAAATGTTCTGATCCCATCGATGTCCACAGGGACATGTTCCAATATTTTGAAGGGAATCACAACCTATTCATTGGCCATCCTAGGCCTGATGGGGGAATATATCAACCTAGGTTTTCCCATCAGTGCCCAGGTCTGCTTCGTCATGGAATTGACCTCTAACCCTAAGTCGAGGACCACATAATATATAACATAATATTCAATCTGAGCATTCAAATGTAGCTCCTTATTTTTCCTTTTCTTTCTAGATACTTGATGTACTACTCTACTTAGTAATGGATCGACCTTTCCTAGCTCATAATGTATGATCAATTTTTGTAGCTCTTGTACAATGCTCTCATCCTTTATCAAATTAATGAAAGTGCATAAGAATTCCATGAGATTACTTACCTCTTTTCCCTCTCTGGACAAAGCAGACTGATCAAATTCCAGAGGTATTCCACATTCTCTTACTTTTGGTCGAGCCTTTGATGAAGAAGCCTGATCTCTCCCGAATTCATTTCTTTCTTCCTCAAATGTTTGTTTATCTTTCTTTGGATCAAACTCTTGTGTATTATTTGTATCTTTTATGGCTCCTGATTGTTTTTTAGTCTTCCCTGGAGTCACCCTTTCTTCTCATGTAGCAGCGCCTCCTCTAATGATTAAAATGACTCTAGGATCTTCTCCATGAGGTTTTGTTGTGATTACTTTTACTTGTTGGTTTCCTCATCATCATTCCTAAATTTTGGCCAACAATGCAGGGAAATATTATATGACATGTTCAAATGATTTGCAGTAACTGCAAGTGGTACAAGGGTTTTGATAGTCCCTTTCAAAATGACCTGGTTGTGTGAAGTTATAACAAATGATATGGCCTCAACCTCGACCCATACCTCCTCCCCATACTCTTCCTATGAATCCACCATGAGGGTTGAAGTTTCCTCTTCCAGAGGAATTATACTACGTAGTGTTCCCTTCTTGCTGTACTTCACATTGAATTTTGTAGATATCCCTTGATCTTTCATGCAATAGGTCGTAAGCTCTATAGTCCTTCTCATCATGACCCACAGATTTACAGAATGTGTAGTAGAGGTTTGTAGGTGTCTGAACATACTTTTGCATGTAATAGCATTCTCCGGGGCGATGTCTATTTCTACATACCTCACACCAAGGTAGAGTAACTTTCTTCAAAGGGTTCAGAGCTCTAGAAGCCAAATATTCATGAAACATGGGACAATGCTCCTTATAGTGACTTTTTGATTTGNTTTTTGATTTGCATATGATACACCATATGTCTTCTCTCTTATATTTTCCCTTATCTTTTTTCATATCTTCGACCTGTAGTGATAAGCTATTTACCTGACTCAATATTTGACTCATACCTGAGATGGATTCTTCCATAGGGGTTGATTCTAGTTTCGTGGCGATCTCCAATGCCTCAGACTGCGAAGAAATATTATGTTGCATCATAGGGACTCTGATGTGTGGTAGGAGGGAAGAAATGAACCATTCCTTATTCTGATCATCTGGGATCTGAAAACTCAAATGACCTGTCAGGGTGTTAAACCTCTGATCAAACTCCCAAACAGGTTCATCTACTTTATGCTTAATTTCTTTCAACTCCGTGATGCACTGTGATTCCAAATTGGGTTTCTTGAATTCAACAATCAACTTATTCTTAATCTTGTTCAACGGTTTTGGATGGACAACTGCTTGGAAAAAATTCATGTACCATCTCAGTGTGCGGTCTCTCAGGGTAGTACTAAATTGATCTCGTTTAACAACTTCATTGATGACATTCTTAATACTCCATACAACTTCACATAGAAACCATTGTTCATCAGGATCTTGAGATCCATATCCTCTAAAGGTGGGTAACCTCATCTCATCTTCCATATATATTCTTAGGTTTCCTGACTGAGTGTGCACTAAACCACTTGTACCAGTGCTCTGAGTGCTCTAATAACTTAGATTACTTTGGTTACTTAATGTTGTTAAAACAACAGGAGGTGTAATAATACTTATTTCAACAGTCTGCGCAGTCCCTGAAGTTTCTGACTCTTCTTGGTGAGGTTCTTCAGTCTTCCCTTCTTTCTCCATAGCGGAATCTGAATGTGCCTCGCTCAGTAAATCTTTTTGTTCTCCACTGTAGAACCCTTCTTCCTATGTTGGCTCATGATTCTGATCAAACAAGTCCACCAATGGTACTTCTCTAAATATTCTCCCACTGCATGTGTGTCCAAACTCTATGTCCATGTCACTGTCTAAATTCCTGAACATTAGCTCTTAGTCTGACCCACTACTGTATCTTCAAGATGTTCTTCTCATGTAGTAGCATCTTGATCTTCAACCTCAAAAATTGTAAAAAAATTTCTCTCAACCCTTTAAATAAATATCTCTCTTCTTGGCTATATGATTCTACTCAGTCAATAGAAAACTCGGTGATATAACCTCCAATGGTACTACCAAACCAATAGTCTATTTATCTCGACATGACGTTATCAACTCTCTTGACCTTCTTGATCGGCATCGATGTCCAATCCATAGGCATTCTAGATCTAATATCAAACTAGGTATTTGATAATTTGGCTAGCCACTCGTATAGATCCTTATGAATCCCTCCAAATAAAATCTTGTGTATATCAATAAATATATACCTTCCCATCTAGTCTTCTGTGCTAATATTACAGTTCTTATTATGAGCTTCTGCGAAGTACTTTTATTATTCTTCTATCCACTTCTAAATCATTGTCTTCGATGGAAACCACCTTGACTTTCCCGCAAGAAGATCATTGTCCCAGAAACATAACCATTTGTTGGCACAGGGGAAGACCCAGGGTTCAAATCTAATAGAGCATCAACAAGCCCTAACTACTATCCCTTTCAGAAACACCTATGAAGAAGATGCAGTCTGACCCAAAGAAGTAATAGGGGGTTGCAGGACATAGGTGTCTACAGCCAAAGGAAATTCAAGTGGAATTAAGGCAACCGCACACGAAGATTAGATTATTCTTTCCAATCATAAACCTACTTCACATAGTTATATATTAGATATAACATACTAATGCATCATCAGAGTAACATAATTAAATAACACAACATCAATCACTCACAACACAAGATATACGTGGTTCACCCTCTCCCTAGGGATACATCCACATAACTGTGCTTTATAATATATTAGGTGAAATATTACAATTCTATATGCGCTCTTAGATTGTATATCTTCTCTCCTTCTCTCTGTTATCCTCTCTTCTCTCTATCTCCCTTCCCTATGCACCTAGCTGCAGGGTTGATCCTTTCACCCAGCTGAATATCTTAGAATATTGAATTCTCTCATAGAAGAATACTTCTCTCTCTACATTAACAACAATAACTCCTATTTTCATCTACGAACTCGGAATGAACCCATCCCATGTCCTCTTGACCTTTATTTATACATTACAATAACTCACCGATAGCCTTAGGCCAAAACCTATGTGTAAAAACCTTAGATACCCAAAACCCTAGGTCAACTTGACTCCCATTTTTAGAGCTTCGTTAGCCTGTCTTTCCTTCCTTCCCATGAGGTTCTCCAAAGCATCCAACGGTGGATTTTTTCGCCTATTGAGTTGTCCACGATCCACCTTACTTGCTGGTCTGTCTTCCTCGATCTCCTCGTCCGACGGATTTCTCTCTCAGACTTTGCTCCATAATTTTTTCTTCTTTAGCCACTTCGACTTGATCTCAAGCAACCTTCCTTCTACGTAGTTCATGTTTTTCCTTTTCTTTCGTAATATTCACTTTCTTCAATAACCAAGGGCCAACAACTATGAATCAAAACAAATTTGTCTACTGTCGACAACCATAAAATAGATGCATCTACCATGTGATAATATTCAACATGAAATGCAACTAAAAACTCATTACAAAAACATATAAATCACTTCCAAATACACAGAGTTAATGCACAACAATTAAACACATAATTTAACATAGTAGAATGATAAAACACTTACCTTTTCACAATAATGGTGCAACTGGATACTTGGGACAGATGTTCCACCCAACCATAGACTAAAAATTTCAAATCTCAACAGGTATTCACCCTCGAGAAGAGGCTAGTGATCCACAAAAGAGGTTGGTCTCTCACAGTCCAGTCACAACTCACAAAACTCTCAACCCAGCTGATATTTTCCTACAATTATCAAGATTTTCTATTATCTCTCTTCCTCTTGACCTGTCCAACCCAAGGAATGTACCCCTTCACTAATCTCAGTCCCTTGGGAATCCCATTCATATTCCAGGTTCTCTTTGTCATAGATAACTAGGAATGTCTCAGTTGGGAACTCAAGGGAAAAATTGATTCTAGGAAAACTATCATAAAACCAATAACATCCACTTGTTGTTTTAGTGCAACTCACACATGAGTTCACTCTTAAGGCCCGAAAACCTGGCTCTTCATTTTTCCAGCTCCAATTCGCTCCAATTACACTCCATCTTTCTATAGAATTCTCCCTCCATGGATGCATCAACTTCAATCTCTGTTTCTTTCTCTCTATCCCCTTCCCATGCACAAACTTGACTAACTAAAAACTCATGTATCCACCCATACAAATTTCCTCTCTTTGGAATGACTCTATTGAATAACACTCTTCCCCAAGTATATTCTACTAATCCCCCATGTTCCCAATAAATTTTGGATGTGACCACTCACACCCACCCTCTTACATGTATTCAATGATTGTCTTTGGGAACACTCAATCATAAATAGGAAGGTTCATATGCAAATAACAAGTTTATGAAAATGGGTTAAATTAATATACATGGGTATTTCCCTGTTGGTCCCCTCTTGGTCATTATCCTAGACACTCCCCCCTCTTGTGGATTAATTCTTCCCCCATCACTTTTCCATTTCCCCTTAGTTGTTGACATCACATTTTATTAATAAAACAAAGAAATACAATTTTCATATTACAACGGTTTGGACGTAGCCACACATTATATCTACATAATCATTAATTAAACTAGGGATTCTAGTGGGGATGTTACATTACCCCTCCCCTACAATTGTTCTTTGTCCTTGACACAATCTATGCTAATATATATATATATATATATATATGCAAATTTACATCAAAGTACTTAAAAAATAAATTTATGCAATTTTACAACTCCAGCAGTAGCTCCAACCATAATCTCATGTTCCTTTCAACTCGTCGACCCAAGGAATTCTCCATTTATTTATCATGGACAACCCAAGGGATTTTCCATCCATTTATCAAGGATAACCCAAGGAATGAGCCATTCATTTATCAGTGTCCCCAACACAGTTGACTATGACTCTAAGATGTGGTTCTAGAACTCTAGCTTCTCAAAATCGAGTCTTGCATTATATTTTCTTCAAAACTATCAAATAATTGTGGGTATTCTTCCCACATGTTTTCTTCATCCTCCCATGTAGAATATTCAGGACTATAGAAGGTCCCTTGAGTCTTTACTAGCCCTATGGATTTATTCCTGAGAACTTTGACTTTTCAGTCTAGGATGCATACTGGTTCCATCCAGAAATCCCCTTCGTGCTCCAGTTAGATCACATTCCAATAAATTATGTGGTTAGGATTAGGAACATATTTATTTAACAATGACACGTGAAATACATTATGCACTCTCATGGATGCAAGAAAAGATAGCATGCATGCAAATAGCCCTATCTTTTCTAATATTTCAAAAGGCCCACAATACTTGTTGCCATCTTCGGGCATCTTCCTAATCTTAGCGAACTTCTCTTTTCCTTCACTTTCAGAAAAACATGTTATCCCACTTTAAAATATCTAAAAACTTTGTTCCCGTCTGCATAACGTTTTTTCCTATCCTGGGAAGCCTTCAAATTATGATTTATCTTTTCCATCTGATCTTCCATTTATTTTAATAATTATGGTCCAAGAAATGATCTTTCTACTAGATTGTCCCAACTCACTGGAGTGTTACATTTTATTCCATACAATGATTCAAATGGACTCATTTTCAATGAGGATTGATAACCATTGTTGTAGGAAAATTAAACTAAATGAATGTAATCTTCCCACTTTGATGGTTGATCGATCACATACATTCTAAGCATGCCCTCAATTATTTTGTTAGTATTTATGTTCTAAGACTTTTGCGACCATTGTTTTGATGAGATAGTTCTTTCAGATTCATCGCATTGGTTTTTGATATTCTATTAGTCCTTTCTATTTTCCCATATGACTCTGGATGATATGTTGTACTAAGATTTAAATTTGTTTCAAGGCCTTTGAACAAACCCTTCCACAAATTGGAAGTAAACTTTGGATCTTTGTCTAAAACTATTGCCTTATGCACACCATGTAGCCTAGCAACTTCCTTCATGTAGATATCTGTAATATTTTTTTCTTTGTGTGTAGTCTTTACTAGAATAAAATGTGTTGCTTTCGTCAATTTATCCACAACCACCATGATGGAATCATTTTGATTCACTGTTCTGGGAAAATTAGTAATAAAATCAACTATAACTACTTCCCACTTCCATTCTAGAATGGTCAATGGTTGTAGAAAACATGTTGGGTGTCTATATTTTATCTTTACCTTTTGACATTCTAGACATTGGGCTATGTAATTAGCCACTTCTTTCTTCATTCCTAGCCAAAAATATTGGCTTCGTATCACTGCAATTGTTTTCTGATATCCTAGGTTCCCTACATATGGCACATTATGCATCTCCTTTAGCAATGCATTTTTCATCTCTCGGAATTATACACATACACCTTACCTTTGTACATGAGAATTCCATCTTCTTTCAACTCATAATAATTATTTTTTTGTTGAAAATTACCTTGTTTGAATGTCTCTTTTATTTTTAAATAATTTTGATCTGAATTTGTCACTACAACAATTTTGTCTTTTATAAATTTCCTCTACATGATAATTGTTGCAATATGCACTTCATGAGCTCCCCTACTTAGTTTATCGTCCACTTGATTTTCCTTTCCCTTTATGTTCTTAATTTCAAAGTCATATTCACTCATAAATTCTAGCCATCTATTTTTCCTAGCATTTAGTGTTGGTTGTCCAATCAAATGCTTCAAACCACAATGTTCTATCCTTAGCTCGAATTTCTTACCCATAAGGTAATTCCTCCATATTTTCAATGCATGTACAATCGTTGCTAACTCCAAGTCATGTGTGGCATAATTCCTCTCATTCTCTTTTAATTTTCTGGACTAATAGCATACCACATGGTCCCTTTGACTAAGAACCCCATTGAGTCCTTCCTTCCATGCAACGATGCACAAAACAAAATATTTGTTTGGATTTGTAGTCTTCAATATTGGTGCATTTGTCAATATTCCCTTCAACTAATGAAAACTCAATTCATGCTTGGAAGTCCATTTAAATTTCACTCCCTTATTTTGCAAAGAAGTGATTAGAGTTGCAATATTTGAAATTAATTTTATGAATCTTCGTTAATAACTGACAAGACCCATGAATGATTTGACCTCTATCACATTCTTTAGCATTGTCCATCCTCTAATTTCCTCTATATTCTCAGGATCCATTATTATCCCTATTGTTGATATTATATTCCCCAATTAGTGAATCTTATTTTGGTAAAAGATGCACTTACTTAGTTTAGCATACAATATGTTCTCTCTTAAAACTTGCAACACCATTCTTAAATATTGCTCATGTTCCTCTTCCAATTTAGAATAAATGAGTATATTATCTAAGAACACAATCACAAACTTGTCCAGGTATTCCCTAAATGATCCATTCATTAAACACATAAAAATTGTTGGGGAATTTGATAGCCCAAATGGCTCTATCGTGAATTCATAATGCCCATACATTGTTTTGAATTTTATCTTTTTGATGCCGTCTTCCTTTATCCCTAGTTGATGATATCCTGATCTCAACTCGATATTTGAAAATATTCTTTCACCTTTCATTTGATCAAACAAATCATCAATTATTGGAAAATGATACTTATTATTTATGGTAACCTTATTAAGTTTCCTAAAATCAATACACAACCTTAAGGTTCCATCCTTCTTCTTCATAAAAATAACCGGGGATCCCAAGGTGACACACTTGGGCGTATATAACCTTTCTTCAAAATTTCTTCAAGTTGCATTTTCAGCTCTTTTAGCTCTGGTGTGCCCATTCTGTAAGGTGTCTTCAACACTGGAGAAGCTCCCGTAACTAAATCAATAGATAAATAAATGTCTCCCTTTGGTGGAAATCCTAGAATTTCTCTAAAAACATCTTCAAAATCCCTCAAGACTAGATGGTATTCAATGATTACCACTTTATATTTGGTTTCATCCTCCATATGGGTTGTAAACATCTGACATCCCTTTCTAAATCTCTTCTTCAAATGCATAGTTGAAATTTCTCTAACAACTACAACTCTTGGAATGTCTTGAATCTTTCCTTGTTGTCCTTATTCATCAAGATAGGTGATTGTCTTGTTGTAATAGTCTAGGATAACATGATTTGTTTCCAACCAATCCATGCCAATTATATAGTCATATGAACCCAGTGGTATGATGTTTACATCTACCTTCATGTTGAGTCCATTTATATCTATTTGTAAATCTTTAACCAACGCATTCATTTTTCTCATATCCCCCATGGCTAACTAAACTAACAAATATTTCTTATGCTTCATTCTTTCCAAGTGAAATATTTCAACAATGTTAGTATTTATGTAACTATGGCTAGCTCCAAAATCAATCAAAATTTATATGGGTTGGTTGTCAATATTACCTTCCACTTTGATCATGGGGGAATTGATACTCTACCTCCTTGTTGTCCAAGGCTAAATAAATCCTTGGCATGTTTCCTCCATTGTCTTCTACTGTTTCATCCTCTTGAATGTTGTGTATAGTACTCATTCTTTCTCCTTTGTGAGGAAAGTCACTGTATAAGTTATTTCCCTCACATCTCCAACATTGAATAGGTTTCTTCCTTGGCCTTTTCCCAAATGAACATGTAGTATTTTGATCATTTTGGGTTGTCTGGCCTTTTTTATTTGCTTGGGATTTATTTATGAAAAAGGGTGGCTTAAAATATTTCTATATTTGATCATTTTTCCCTTTCATATTTTCATTCCAAGCCTTTTGGAAAACTGGCCTTCCTTTTATTTTCTCTAAAAGATGCCTTTCTCTCCTTATGGTTTCTTCCAAGGTATTGGGGTTATCATATTGGATCTTGTCACTATAGAAGGAGGGTAACCCACTTAGAAACCTTTGGATTTTAAACTTCTCATCCTTGATTAATTCAACACACTTAAAAAATTCAATGAATCGCTTATCATATTCCTCTATTGTCATGGTTCCCAACTTCAGTTCAAAGAAATATTTCATATTTGTCTCATAGTAATGCTCAGAAAAATATTTCTCTTCGAAATATACTTTCAACTGCCTCCATGAGATCCTTTTCTCATCAAGGTTATTGGCTTTCTTAAGTTGATCCCAACACGTGGTTGCTTTTCCTTGCAAGTGGCATGTGACAATTCTAGATTCTACTCGAGATGGGTAGTCATGCATCTGGAAATATTTCTCCTTTCTTATTGTTATCTCCTAAAATTGCACTGTCATTTTACCAATTTTTAGGTAATAGGAACAAGTCCAAAAATTCATTTCCAATTTTTTTTTAGGTGTGTTAGAAGGTCTGCTATTTGGATGCAAACTTGGAAAAAACATCAATTTTGGTCTTGGCAATCAAATCTTTAAATCTCAGGTTTCGGTGGTTAAGAGGGGCTAAAAAACTACTCATTAACCACCAAAAGTCTTGGTTTTCAGTGGTTAAGAGGTGAAAATAAAGGGCCTGTTAACCACGAAAAATGTTTCTATGCGCAAAAGGAAAAAGCACATGCATTTGCACGAGCCAGATGTCAAATGGGCGCAATCATTAAGTTATAACCACCGAAATTTTATCTAGGTGGTGAGGTATGAAGTTCTTATGGCATCTTATCCGAAGATTTATGCCCTATTCTCCTTTTAACTACCAATTGTCATTTCATAATTAAGGCTGGGCAGAAATCCAGAATTCCATGCATGATTTTTAGATAACAGAATTGATTTGTCACATGGGCCTTCATTATCTTCAGTCACAAGGATACATAATCATTATGACTTCATTTTCTTTCTATTTCAATTTCATTAATATTCAATATTGAATCTGAGAGTCATTGTTATTGTCATGATCCCATGATTTCCTCATGCAAACTCATACTCAGAAGCCATAATCCTATGATTTGTCAAGATTGCCAAGTGGAATTCGAGTTCAATTGTTGGTTATTGAGCCGTTTGCCATCCAATTCAAAGAAAAATCTGAGTCATTGCGATTCCCATGCAAATTAATTTGCCATAGATCTGTTTTTCAAAGTTACAACTTTCGGTGGTTAAGAGGCCTAAATTTTTCCCTTCTTAACCACCGAAATAAGTTCTTTCGGTGGTTAAGAGGCCTAAATTTTGCCCCTCTTAACCACCGAAAGCCTGTAACTGCCAGAATCACCGAGTTTTTGCCCAGATCAGGATTTTTTGAGTTTGAATGGTATGAAACCTCTTCGAATGGAAATTTGTTGAATTATCAAGTCAAATCCAATGGCTATTTTTGAGGGATAAGGAAAAGAAGAGGTGTTTCAATCATATTCGGTATATTTTTCAAAGACAGAAAATCAGGATTTTTGCACACTTCAACAAATTTGAATTTAATCCTTGGAGTACCAAATCAAACAACCTTGGAAGGCTAGGCTTCACTTCATTAGCACTCTATCACTCTTGAAGATCATTAGATATGGATTGACCTCATATTGAGGGTCTCTTCCTAGTTTTTGTAAATATTGTTTACTTTCTGTATTTAGAAAATTAGATCCATTAATTTAGGATCTGAAAACTGTATTGTAAAGCTATAAAGCTGAAGGGAGAAGATGAACAAAGGCTTCGATTTTGGAGACTCTTTCAGACTTTGTACTTAAGATTCTCATTTTCATATTAAGTAATACAAGCTTCGTTTGCCATTACTTGTTGAAATTCCTATCTTCTTATCTGGTCTGTACTTGTACTTGAATGTTATATTCATGTTATTCATGTTTTCCTAATGCCCGATAGCTATCATCCTGTCTTTGCATTGATGAGTTAGAATTGCAAGTATTGTTTACTTATTGTAATCAGCCATTCATATATGTTTATTGTATGATTCTGCTAGTATAGTAAGGATTCTCCACACATCCACTTATTTTCAAACTCTCTGAACAGTAGTAGTTGAAAGCCTTGTCAATCTAAGTGTGTTTATGCATGTATTGAGTGAGTGAGGTTTGATTTAGTCATCTGAATTGATCCATTTGAGTGAATCATTGATATATTAGTTAAGTTACCAAGCATCTTTGAGATACAACCTAAGAGAGCTTCCTGGAGTGATAACAAATTGGCATCGCTGCCGAGGAGAGGAGATTGAAGCTCAGCTTACC
>SNQJ01S0006968.1:102925-131190 GCA_010110895.2 Picea sitchensis | reverse complement strand
AGCTCAAATATTTCAAGAGGTATTGTTCTTTATTTGTATCTAGACCATCTTCTATTAAGCCTATTTTTTTGAATCTTCATGTTTTCAGAAATCTGAAATTGAAATAGAAAACCTAAAGGGTGACAAGCCTCCATTAGTTTATGAAATTATAAACCTCATTTCTGAGTTTGACATTGTATATAACTCAGGGGAAGAAGTCTTACAAGTTGCCTTACGAGAGGATTGTTCCTCTTTTTCCATGCTTCAAAAATAGAGAAGAATATATTTATTCCTATATCCATACTAGTCTGCATATTGAAGAGAGTGTCCTAAAAGACCCATGTGTGAAAGGTGAAGAGAATCTAATCCTGCTGTTAGGGCAGATTTGCAAAGATTGTTCTTTCCCTAATCCATCTGAGTTTAAATAAGACTCCACTAGGAAGGATCCAATTAAAAAAAGATGAAGAGGCTAAACTTTAAATCTAGATATCAGTTTATCAGTCTACTTCATGAATTATTGTTGCTTTTTATTAACTCTTTCATGTTGTTCCCTTTACATGTAAAGAGGATCATTTTTTGTTTTGTATATTCAGAAGACTACCATCCTGCTTTCATTTATCCATCTTTAGAAGAAGGAGAGACCTTGCAGCCCTATGTTATAGATGTTGATTTAATATCCTCATCACAACCTGCTCTTAAAAATGAGTCATGTATTCCAATTCCTCTTGCATTTTATCACTCTTCTGACTTTGTTGAAATTGAGATTGATTCTGAGTATACTCAGACTTCAGTACCTGCTGTCATTACTGTTGAACCTTTTCATCAACATTTTATCCCTTAAGAGCAGCCCATTTCCTTTCAAACCAAGATTAGGATGAAAATGTTTAGGCCTTTAAAACTTCCCCATCTCCTTCATCCTTATCCTCTTGACTATTATGAATATCTTCCCTATTTTTCCGGAGAGGATCAAGTTTCAGCTAAGAGGCACTTGGAATCCTTTAAGGATTTTGTTGAGCGATTTGAGATTGTTCATGAAGATGTGATCATGAGATTTTTCTCCAAGTCTTTGATCAGAGATGCTACTGCATGGTTTAGAGGTCTGAGAGATGATTCTATTAGCTCTTGGATTGAGTTCTCTAAAGCTTTCTTGAAGTATTGGGGTGAGTGCAAATCACTGGATTCTTACCTTGCTGATTTTTATGCTTTGGAGAGAGAGCAGAGTGAAACTTTGCCTATTTTCAATCGAAGGTTTTACCACATGTATCATGACATGCCTTTGGAAATTTGGCCTACAGAGATAGTTGCCATGTTGTACTATGTTATGGCTCAACACTCAGATTTAGTTCTTCTTCTGCTAGAAAGGAAGTCTTCGTCCCTAACTCAGTTGTTTTAAGACACTCAAGAGGTAGAGGAGAACATCTGTGCATCCATGTGGATTAGAATATAGGTTGACTCTGAAAATTTGTGAGCACATGAGCAAGCCAAATGTCAGTATACTTCAGATTTTGACCAGGGGAGTAATGAGGTTGAAGAAGATTTGGAATAATAGCGAGCATGTGAGTTCATTTCAAATTCAGAATCAGATTTTTCAGTATTTGCAGAATACTCCAAAGACAGGTATGAGTTTGAAATTTGTGATCAGTTTTTAAATCAAAATGAATCTTTGGTAACCAATGATTGCATTGGAAACTACATGTTCCTAGCTGATCACAATTCTTGTCATTTAAATATTGCTCTATCATCATTTTCTGAGTACCTTTTTGAGGAAGAAGTTGCAATGACTAATGATCAAGATCTGAGCTCAAGAGAAATTGAAAGTAATCAACTTTCTAGCAGAGGAATAGTCATGGCTGAGTGGGAAGATGCTATAGATGTACAGTTGTTTCTTGAGGATCAATGTGTTTCTAATATCTATTTTAAAGATCCAGTGGCAGTTTTCATTGAATCATACATTTCAAAGAACACAAAGATTTCAGGTTTCTTAAACTTATCAATAGTTCTGGGTATGTGTGATTTCTTGAACAAGTTGTTATCACTGTTGTTACATTTCAAACTTCATATGTTTATCAATGATGAAGATGAGATTATTTCAGTTTTAAAGTTGCTTGGATGGATGTTATGGAAGTCATCATTTACCTAACCTGATCATAGATTTGGTTAGAGTAGACTAGTATAGGAAATAAGATCGTTGCTTGAGCATTTCATTCTTCAATTTGCAGAAATAGCAGTCAGTTGTGTGAATAAAGACAACTCTTTAAAGGTGTTCAGAGGGTGGTTGTACTATTGACTCCATGCCCAATGGAATTGCAATTTCAAAGCTATGCAAATATTGTTTTCAGATTTTGGTTGAATAAGCAGAGCAGGCTACCGATTGCACAGGCCACATGACTCCATAGCCCAATCGATAAGGTGACTGGAACTACTTGTTCTTGGAACCTCACTGGGAGGATTCCATCCCCGAGTAGGAGCCATATGTTATCTCCTAAAATAGTACTGTCATTTTACCAATTTTTAGGTGATAGGAACAGGTCCAAAAATTCGTTTCCAATTTTTTTTTTGGGTGTGTTAGAAGGTCTGCTATTTGGATACAAACTTGGAAAAAACATCAATTTTGGTCTTGACAATCAAATCTTTAAATCTCGGGTTTTGGTGGTTAAGAGGGGCTAAAAAACTACTCATTAACCACCGAAAGTCTTGGTTTTTAGTGGTTAAGAGGTGAAAATAAAGGGCTTGTTAACCACCAAAAATGTTTCTATGCACAAAAGGAAAAAGCCCGTGCTTTTGCACGAGCCAGATGTCAAATGTGCACAATCATTAAGTTATAACCTCCCAAAGTTTATCTAGGTGGTGAGGTATGAATTTCTTATGGCATATTATCTGAAGATTTATGCCCTGTTCTCCTTTTACTTACCAATTGTCATTTCAGAATTAAGGCTTGGCAGAAATCTAGAATTCCATGCATGATTTTCAGATAACAGAATTGATTTGTCACATGGGCCTTCATTATCTCCAGTCACGAGGATACAAAATCATTATGAATTCATTTGATTTCTATTTCAATTTCATTAATGTTCAATATTGAATCTGAGAGTCATTGTTATTGTCATGATCCCGTGATTTCCTCATGCAAACTCATACTCAGAAGCCATAATCCCGTGATTTGTCAAGTTTGCCAAGTGGAATTTGAGTTCAATTGTTGGTTATTGAGCCATTTGTCATCCAATTCAAAGAAAAATCTGAGTCATTACGATTCCCATGCAAATTAATTCGCCACAGATCCATTTTTGAAAGTTACAACTTTCGGTGGTTAAGAGGCCTAAATTTTGCCCCTCTTAACCACCGAAAGCTTGTAACTACCAGAATCACCGAGGTTTTGCCCAGATCAGGATTTTTTGAGTTGGAATGGTATGAAACCTATTTGAATGGACATTTTTTGAATTATCAAGTCAAATCCAATGGCTATTTTTGAGGGATAAGGAAAAGAAGAGGTGTTTCAATCATATTTTGTATCTTTTTCAAAGATAGAAAATCAGGATTTTTGCACACTTCAGCAAATTCGAATTTTATCCTTGGAGGACCAAATCAAACAGCCTTGGAAGGCTAGGCTTCACTTCATCATCACTCTATCACTCTTGAAGATCATTAGATATGGATTGACCTCATCTTGAGGGTCTCTTCCTAGTTTTTTGTAAATATTGTTTACTTTCTGTATTTAGAAAATTAGATCCATTAATTTAGGATCCGAAAACTGTATTGTAAAGCTATAAAGTTGAAGACAGAAGATGAACAAAGGCTTCGATTTTGGAGACTCTTTCAGACTTTGTACTCAATCTTCTCATTTTCATATTAAGTAATACAAGTTTCTTTTGCCATTACTTGTTCAGATTCTTATCTTCTTATCTAGTCTATACTTGTACTTGAATGTTATATTCATGTTATTCACATTTGTCTAATGCCTGATAGTTGTCATCCTGTCTTTGCATTGATGAGTTAGAATGGCAAGTATTGTTTACTTATTGTAATCAGCCATTCATATATGTTTATTGTATGATTATGCTGGTATAGTAAGGATTCTCCACACATCCACTTATTTACAAACTCTCTGAACAGTAGTAGTTGAAAGTCTTGTCAATCTAAGTGTGTTTATGCATGTCTTGAGTGAGTGAGGTTTGATTTAGTCATCTGACTTGATCCATTTGAGTGAATCATTGAGATATTAGTTAAGTTACTAGGCATCTTTTAGATACAACCTAAGAGAGTTTCCTGGAGTGATAACACCTATAATCACCATTGAAATTAGGTGTCTTGATTTTCTTGAGTTCACCTTACAATATGTCTACCTCAGGCCTTCTTCTTTTCCTCCAAATAAGAGACAGACTTGGGATACTCCCTGGCCCTAATATTTCATTAGTTCTTCTTGTGGACTACCTTGGAGAGTGATGACACCTGCTCATTCTTATTGAATGTCTATCATTTCCATGATCAGCCCTTTTCCTATGGGATCTAGATTTTGACACTTGTTTAGAACTAGCTACTTGCTTGGTTCCAGAATCCTTGTTGACTTGCTTCAGAAACATATTTAAGCTCTGAAATATCTCTTCTTGAGCCTTCATAATCCTTTCATTATCATCCCTGTAGCTCTACACTTCCCAATGCATACTTCTCATAGTGACAGGCTCTTTCCTATCTCTTCTTCCATTTGAATTTGTCTCATTAGTCCCCATGATGACATGCAGACCTATGATATATTTCTCATGGTTGTAGTATCCATGAGAATATTCCATAACTTCAATCCTCATATAAGAACTAAATTTTCTTTCTGTACCTCTAATTCTACAATAAATATGCATGTAATAATTATTGTTGGAACATCCATATTATAAAACATTTCATTAATTGGAATACATGTTGTTTCCTCATAAATTTATGAAGGAAACATTTCATCATTCACACTATCATTCGCTAGATGCATTCCTCTATGAAATATCTTTCCAATGACTGAAACCTTGCTCAAAATCAAGCTCTGGTTTGAAATTTATAGCCTTTTGAAGTTTTTTGGGGCATCTTTGGCGAATGGCCATCCCCTTCGCCATGTGGAATCCACGTATCTTCACCTTTCTCATGCTATCTGTCATGGCATGGTCGTGACTTGGGTGATCATCCCTTGATGATGATGTCACTACTAGTTGCAGGGAATGTCTCCCAAAATTTATGAATACCAAGTCTTCATCTCTCCGTCGTTCTGGTACAAGTCTACAACATCTTCGAAGATGTAACACTTCTGACCCTTGAGTGGATTTCCTATGGATTTCAGAGATGTAAAATTATGTTCTCCTTAGGTGATCAAATCCTTCATTTGGGGTTTCTACTACACTCTGCTCATCCATAGTTTTCCAACCATGGTCTCCATACTCAAAACCGAGCTCAGAACCGACGACTATATCTCTCCAAAGTTATTTGGGAGTTTATAGGTTGAGGGCCACGTGGTGCCCATGTGGATCCACCTCACATTTTTTAATATTCTAGATATAAAAAGTATGTAGAACATAAATAAAATACTATAAATGGCATATAAACAACAATATAACCAGAACAACACCACAATAACACTGAAATGATATCAGAATAACACCATAAAGAGAACTTTGATTATGAGAGAAATTTTCACTTGCCTCTTCAAGGGGGAAACCTCGAGTTGATATAAGATCTATTACAATAATATCCAAGCTAGGGTTCTCATACCCTCGACTCCTATTTATACTAAATATGTCTAGAAAAAGAACCATCTAGAGGAAGATCCTTCTAGAAGTGGAAGCTTCTATTAGGTATTCTTACATTCAAATTATTCTACCTTATTGCAAGGCCTTATTAATATTGACCTTTATTACATCTGAATATATTGTTCTACCTATGTGAGGGGTTGGGTCCCTAACATGCCCTCCCCCTTAAAAACAACCTTGTCCTCAAGGCTTGAGATGTGGAAATTGCTACAAAATGGTTGTTAGTTCCCAAGTGGCATCTATTGGAGTTGTATATTTTCACTGGAATAACACTTCCTTGATGGTTCGTTGATGAAGGAGACACTCACACTGGTCCAAAAATTCTTGTGGATATAGCCAAATGGATCCTTCTTCGTCCAAATCGGGAAGGTTGGTTTGAGTTTGGCACTTAGTTCCAATCACCTTCTTTAAGCATGAAACATGAAAAATAGGATGTAGCTTAGAATGAATGGGAAAAGATAACTAATAGGCCACATATCCCACACACTTGAGAATGGTATAAGGACCATAAAATTTGGGTACCATCTTCTGAAAATGGTTGGCCTTGATTGAATTTTTCTTGTTAGGTTGGAGTCGAAGAAACACCCAATATCCTTCTACAAATTGCATTCAGAGAGACCTTGATCTGCTTGTTTCTTCATGTGATTCTGGGCCATAACCAAATTCTCTTTGACGGTATGAAGAATAGCCTCTCAAACTATAAGTGTTTGGTCAACCACATGGGCCTTCGAGACACCTAGTAAATATGAGAGAACTAAAGGTGGATTTTTTCCATATATCACTTCAAAAGGAGTCATGCGGGTAGTTGTATTGTATGAAGTGTTGTACCACCATTCATCTAGGGGTAACCATTGATCCCACTGATTTCAGTTTTCCTATGCAAAACACCTCAATTATGTTTCCAAACACTTGTTGACAGCTTTAGCTTGACCATCAGTCTGGGGATGATAAGCTATGTTGAGATGTAGTTGGATGCATTGTAATTTGAACAGTTCTTGCCAAAAATTGTTGGTGAAAGTTGGGTCACATTAAGAAACAATAGAATGTGACATGCCATGAAGATTGAAAACATGATCCATGAAAAGTTGATCCACAGTGGATGTTTTAAATGGGTGTTGAAGAGCACATAAATGAACATACTTGGAAAGGCGATCAACTACCACCATGATGACTGATTTATTTCCCAATTTAGGTAAGCCTATAATAAAATCCATAGAGATATCCCTTCAAATAGTAGATGGAATCAGAAGAGGTTGTAGTGTGTCAGGAGATTTGATTATTTTTCCCTTGCTGCGTTTACACACATCACATTCAACTACAAAATTAGAAACATCTTGTTTCATACCATCCCAGAAAAAGGAACGTTTGACGCTGTCATAGGTTTTGGTAAAACTGGAGTGCCCAGCTGTGGGTGTAGCATGAAGCTCAAAAAGTATCATGGATTTAATTTTTGACTATTTACTTAAATACAAATGACATTTTTATCGAATCTCATCATGGAGCCAAGAGTACCCTGGGAAAACTGGAGAATTAGACTGCAATTGTTGTATCAAATTCAAACTTTTGGGATCGTGTAGACATTCTTGGCGAACGGATTGGAGCCAATCTGGAACAATGAAGGAGAGAGAAAAAGAGGATCCTTCATATTCATATTTTCAGGAAAGTGCATTTGCAACCACATTGTCTTTGTCTTTCTTGTAAATGATCTCATAATCATATCCAAAGAGCTTGGTCAACCATTTTTGTTGCTCTGGGGAGGAAATGCATTGTTCCAGAAAATATTTGAGGCTTTGATGATCTGTCATAATTTTGAAGAGTTACCCCAATAGAAAAGGGCGCCACTGATCAATGACATGCATAATGGCCAACATTTCCTTTTCATATATTTATTTTCCCAAATTTTGTTCAGACAATTATTTGTTGGTAAAGGCAGACCCTCTTGCATAAGGACAGCACCAATTCCTTTCCCTGAAGAATCACATTCCAGGACAAAAGTCTTTGTGAAATCAGGAAGGGCCAAGACTGGAGTGGTGCACATGGCCATCTTCAAGGTTTGAAAAGCCTAAGAAGCTGTTGGAGTCCAAGTGAAAGAATTATTTTTAAGGAGTGCAGTGAGAGGTGCTGCAATCTTTCCATAATTCTTAACAAACTTGCGATAATAACTTTTTAAGCCCAGAAATCCATGCAATCTTTTGAGAGTATTTGGGTGAGGCCAATATTGCATAGATTAAATATTTTTAGGATCCACCCTAACGCCACCTTTTCCAACAGGATGACTCAAGTACTCGACTTCTAAGGCGCCAAAATCACATATAGATTGTTTCAAGAAAAGTTGGTGTTGAGAGAGTAGATGGAGAACTCGATCCACATGAGAAAGATGATCTGTCCAAGTTTTTCTATATATGAGGATATCATCAAAGAAAAATAAGACAAAATGATGGATAAAAGGACGAAATATAGGATTCATGAGGTTTTGGAAGTTGGAGGGGGCATTGCATAAG
The DNA here is from genome assembly GCA_010110895.2 of Picea sitchensis. Lineage (NCBI taxonomy): Eukaryota > Viridiplantae > Streptophyta > Pinopsida > Pinales > Pinaceae > Picea > Picea sitchensis. The sequence continues at coordinate 122,930 of SNQJ01S0006968.1, read as the reverse complement.
ACAAAGGGAATGACCAAAAGCTCATAGTGGCCCTCATGTGTTCTAAAGGTAGTCTTAGGAATGTCTTTCTCTTTCATATGTATCTAGTAGTAGCCATAACAAAGATCAAGTTTAGTAAAGAACTGGGTGCCACTCAATTCATCCAAGAGGTCATCAATGACGGGAATGGGAAATTTGTCTTTAATGGTGAGTTTGTTGAGGGCGCAGAAGTCAGGACACATGCACCAAGAACCTTATTTCTTCAGGACCATGACCACAAGAGAAGAGTAGGGGCTCGTGCTAGGGATAATGCCTACGTTAAGAAGTTATTGAACCATTTTCTCAATTTCATTTTTTTGGGAAAAGGGTTGATGATAGGGATGGATATTGGGAGGAAGGCTTCTTGGTACAAGGGGAATGGAATGATCATGAACACCACAGGAAAGAGGGAGTCCCTAGGGATTGGAAAATACCACTTGATTTCTAGAGAGGATGGATTAGAGGTCTTGCAACACATAGGGTGTCTCATTTGCTTGTATGGCATGGAGTTCAGCAATAACACCAGAATGACCTTTTCTGAGCATAATTTCCATGCGATGGGAACTAATGATATCAGGTGAACCGACGATGATGCCTTGGAACTTATATTGTTGTCCCTCCTAGTCGAATTTCATGGTTAATTCCTTAAAATCCATGTGAATGGGACCCATAGTCCTTATTCAGTCTACACCCAACATAATGTCACAACCCCCCATGTCAACAACAAACATATGATATTTCAAGTGGTAGTCACCAATTTCGAGACACATATTTTCACAATGCACTCCACATTTCATGGAGCCGCCATTGGAAATCATGATTTGGAAATTATTGAATGCATGGATATAGCAATGAGTTTCTTCGTAAATGCAGCGATGAATAAAATTATGGGTACTTCCACTATCAACAAGAATGATGACCTTCCTATTCTTGATGTAACCAATTAGCTTCAGGGTTTGGGGAGCAGAGAAGCCAATGAGAGCAATTAGGGAAATGACTGGTTCTACTTTAGGAGGGTTTGAGGGAGGGGTTATGTTAGTGGGTTCAGGTGACTCAGACACAAGGGGAGTTTAAAAATCCTCTTCCGAAATATCCTCTGAGATGGCCATAAAAATATTTTTTTCCTTACACTTGTGGCCCAGAAAATATTTGTCATCACAATTATAGAAAAGGCCTTTGAGTTGGCATTCATCCATTTCATCCTTGGTCAATTTTTGGATCTTTAGTGGGGCAAAAGGAGTAGTGGGATTTACTGGTTTAGTGCGAGGAATAAAGGAGGGTTTTTGGCTTTGAGAAGAGACAATATGTTCTGCTTCCTTATCTCTTTTAGTATCATCCATCCAACTCTAAGGCTGAGCCATGAGGACATGGGAAAAAATCTCATCCTTGAGGCCGTTGATAAAACATTCTCAGAAAAAAGCATCAGACATGCCCTCTGTACGAAAATCCAGTTGCTCAAAAGAAGATATAAATTCTTCTACTGTTCCATATTGTTTCAACTTTGTCAAACAACCTAAATGGTTGGTGTCAATGTCAAAGAGTTTATAAATATATGCCACAAAGTGTGTCCAAGCAACATACCCTTGACGGGCAGTTTTTCTCCATTGCCAATGTTCTTGATATAGATGGAGAACAACATACCATAGTTTGGCCAAATCATTTGTAATGTTGTACAAAGACAAATAATGTTCCATTTGAGTTACCCAACCAGTGGGATTTGAGCCATCAAATTTGGTCACATCCACCCGCGGAAGGCACAGGTCACGCTGAAAGTGATAGGGATGAAAATTATGGGAGTGAGAGGAAGTTTCAGCTTTGGTATGCAAAGCTAGTTCAGATAAAGGGGGTTCTGAAGGGATATGCATCTTGGTGCAGATCATCTAAATGATAGATTCAAGCTGGGTAGTCATGTATTGTTTGAGGTCTTCTTTGAGTTTAGTGATTGATGCGATGATGGAGGAATGAATGTTTTGATTGATGGTGGAAATATGGCACTGATCTGTCTCAATTCTTTTTGGGTCTCTATGAAATTATATTGCAAGGTATTGAAATGAGATTCTAGGTCTTTTCTACAAGTATGGGCCATGATAACGAGGGAATCGAAAAGGGGGGGTGGGGTCAAAATTTTTGCTGAAAAATGATAGGTATGAATGTGATAAGGGAGAAGAGATAAATCCAATGGAATATTTTTTTTTTAATTTTTTTTTTACACCTGCGGAGTTATTCTTTGGTTTGAAGAATATTGCAGTGATGAAATTCCAAAATTCTTAACCAGGAAGAAATGTGTAGAGATTTGGAAACTTAAACATAGTTGCGTGGAAATAGATCTTGTCTGTTTTATGTTTTGTTTTCGTCCCCAAGGTTTAGGTATTCAAGGGTTATATAGACACGGGTTTTCCTTATGATATACCTCTCTTATATACGTGTGGGGTCCAATAGTAATACTTGACCCAATATCTCAAGGCACCAACTAAGGAGGCTAGATCGTTCCCTTATTCATACTACACAACTACCCAGGTACTAGAGAGTATCTTCCCGAGTGTTGTTCTCAGTAAAACTATAGCAGTCAGGAGACCAATCAGTTTATCTAAAGACGGCTTCAAGAAATCTAGGTTGATCCAAATACAAGTGTTTTTTGATGCGATACCACTCAAAGGGGTACCAACAAGTGTTACAAGGGTGGCCAACAAATGTGTGCTTAAGTACCACTTGTATTTCATGCATGTATGAATCCCTCAACCATGGGTTTATGCACGTAACAACAAATCTTTGTATCTTAAAGATGTCGAAATACGTCTCTACCCTGGAAAAAAATTAACCCACAATTTTCTGCCGAGTAAAGTGCTTGATACTACTTGTAATATTGTAGATATAAAAAGTAGGAAAAACATAAATCAAATGCTAGAAATGGTAGATAAAAACCAATATAACTAGAACAACACCACAATAACACTGAAATGATATCAGAATAACACCAAAAAGAGAACTTTGATTCTAAGAGCAATGTTCACTTGCCTCTTCGAGGGGGAAAACTCCATTTGAGCAGAGATCTATTACAATAATATCCAAGCTAGGGTTCTCATACCCTCGACTCCTATTTATACTAAATATGTCTAGAAAAAGAACCATCTAGAGGAATATCCTTCTAGAAGAGGAAGCTTCTATTAGGTTTTCTTACATTCAACTTATTCTACCTTATTGCAAGGCCTTATTAATATTGATCTTTATTACATTTGAATATATTGTTCTACCTAAGTCAGGGGTTAGGTCCCTAACACATGTACTATTTAAAAGTTTCTTCCTCCACGGTGGAAGACCATCCATAGCCTGATCTCATAACTAGAGTTAGTCTCTTCCTCCTATGTCAGTTGTGGATGGATTCAGTGATTTGGTGCTTCACACCTATTTACTAGCTACACACGAGATCGCCTCGAGTTCTGAGCCTCTGAAGTCTCTTAATATCACCATGTGGCTCCATCTTCTGAACCGTTTTGGTCTCTATACAATTATACATCCCAAACCCTATGGAGACATGAAGTCTTAGACTCCCAGAGTCCCGGTCACTTCGCCAACCAAGTTGGCTAGGAGGACAGGGATCAGGAACTAACACGTAGGAGGGGTCAAGGTGACATGTGTTATGTTCCAATGGACCTATAGGGAATGTGACACACCCTAATATGAGTGACACATGGAAGGTCAATCTTGGGTCCACATCACCCTAGGGGCATCACTACACCACGTAACCCCTTGACTGACAGGATTCTAACATTCCTTAGATCTCTCGGTCAAGATCTGGCCATGTAGATTTATAGATCTATGTCTCTAGTTACCTCAAGGATTCATTGTTTAGGAGTTTTGCAATGAAACTCCTCTTATCTCCCAAAGTGCCCAATCTCTGAACAAAAAGGAGCTAGCGCCACGCATCCTCAGTATATCAATGACTAGGAAGGGACCTGAAGGATCCATCGATCTATGACTTTGAGTCCTTCATGGCTCCAACCTTCGGGGTTTTGGATATCAATCTAGTTGGTGAGGCAATTCATCCTAACCACCTGGGGAACTGCCTAACATCGGTCAATCTTATAGGAAACCAAGCTTCCTAGTTAACTTCAGTGAGTATAAGGCTGGTAAGGTCGGTCATACTTCGAAGTCTCGGACTTTTGGAGCTCTGAAGCCAAGGGGACATGGATTCCTTGGGCTCACCCTAAGGTTCCTGGGTATTGGTCATATGGGTCCTCTTGAATGGGTCTCGTCTGCTCTTCTTCCAAACGAAGAGACCTCTCCTTTTCAAGGCTTCAACTTTGTTATCCTTCCTGAGCGTTACCATGAAATGGTTAAGGACTTGGGAATGGAATTTTGGTCGCACGAAAAGGGTTCTAGAAGAGGTATACTCTTTATACAGATAGGTTCAGGTCGACATGATATCTCCTATCTCGGCCGTCTTACAAGATTATGTCCTAGGAAGCCTCAGGAGCTAAGCTAGGCATATAGACTATTAGTCAGAAATGTAAGTTTACAAAGAAATGGAGGCATACACATATCATAACCATTCCACACATAAGTCATTTATAAATACACATATGTATAAATCCAATCATTCATCCATTATTCCAGATCAATACATAAAACAGGGAAAATACTTATCAGAACGAGATAAAGTGAAGTGACTACTGAAAAACATTCTCATTTCCTCCAAACCATAGGTTCAATCACTCCTAATGGATTTACCACTAGCCACCCCTGAGATAGACCATGATTCTCTGCAACAAAATCCTTTCTTCCGTCTCAACGACAATAAGGATGGAGGTTACTCTCCTCCTCCCGTAGGATCTTGGCAATGTTTTACACGATACCAAGCAAGGAGGACCAACCTCATTTATCAGCTTGTATCATAACCTTCTCATCCATTTCTTGCGACCATAATTATTATATCTTAGTTCTTCCTTGAACCCGAGAGCTTATCTTCTTGTCACTGCGCTCTTCGCAGGTCTTCCCTTTTTTCCACCACACCTTCCTTTCTTTCCTTTCTCAACAAGGTTGTGTGTGGCTCAAATTCCCACTCTGTGATCAAGTCTGGAAGCCTTACATATGGGTGATTTTCCCCATCCCCTCATTAACTCTTAAGGATGTCTTCCCACCTACCAGCTTAACTGTAATTCATTTATTTTTCAGAGGACTGTTCTGGTCCTGAGAAATTTAAATCCAGTAAGGTACTAGTTTCGTGAAGGTTAATGCAACCATTCCTAGTCCCCTTCACCATCTCTTTTTATATCATTCGTGGGTCTTTCTTCGTACACCCCCCTTTCAGAAGTCATGAAACACTTATCCATTTTATAGTAAATAACATAATTTACAGTCATTGACCTCTTATAAAAAGGTCCATCAAATCAAACATTCACACATATTGTGTTTTCCATAGTCTCTTGAAAATTATAGTTATATTTACAAATCGGGGGAAATAGGGTGTTACAATTTCATCCCCCTTAAAGTAACATTGTCCTTGATGTTCTAATTTTCACCATTCTCTGTATATACAGAAGTTAACAAAAATGGATATGCTTGTCTCATGGAATCCTCCATTTTCCACATAGCTTCATCTGGGCCAAAGTGTTTTCAATGCACCTTGACTTGTGCAATGGTTTGGCTCCTGAGTGGGGTTTCCTTCCTATCTAGTATGAATTGAGGTTCTAGAAATAATTATCCCTATGGATCCACCTGGATCACAGACCAACCAATTATATGATTGGAATCATGTACATATTTCTTCAATAATGAAACATGGAAAAAATTATGTGCAACTCTTGATCATTATTGTTTTTAGGAAAATTATACTAATGGAAGGTAGTCTTCCCACTTCTTAGGTTGATGAATTACATGCATCCTTAACATGTCTTATGATATCTGGGTTACTCTTTTTGTCTGTCCATTGGTTTGAGGGTGATAGGATTTGCTAAACAACAATTTAGTCTCAAAACCAGCCATCAATGATTTCCAAAATATTGAAGTGAATTTTGTATCTCTATCAAATACAATATACCTAGGCATGCCATGCAGTCTGAATATATCCTTCATGAATATGTTGGCAATATCTATTTCCTTGCAAGTTGAATTGACAGGAATGAATTGAGAAGACTTTCTCAATTTGTCCACCACTACCATGATGACATCATTATGCTAGGTCGATTTTGGTAATTCGGTGATGAAATCCATGGAGATGGTTTCCCACTTCCATTTAGGAATTGGTAGAAGTTGTAAAAACCTTGTTGGGTATTGATGTTTTTCCTTAAATTGTTGGCATTCTAGACTTAGCTAAATAACCAACTATGCCCTTTTTCAATCCAGGGCAATAAAATTGTTTCCTAGTGGTCGTGACCATTTTCTGATATCCTAGGTGACCAGTATATGGTCTCTTGTGTATTTCATCCATTATGAACCTCTTCAAGTAGTCACAGCCTGGAATATACAATTTGTTTTTGTAATTTAACAGGCCTTCATCGAGCATCTAATTGCCTTCATACTTTATCGCTATAGGATCTTGCCTTAGGTATGAGGTCATGGTCTTAAATAATGCATCTATTTATTATGCATTCCTGAATCTTTCCCTGACATCTATTTCACTAGTGCTCACTGCTTCCAGGTGAATCCTTTTCACACTTCTGCTAAGGGAATCAACCACCCTATTTCCCTTTCCTTTGATGTGTTTGATTTCAAAATCAAATTCACTAAGGAGATCCATCCACCTAGTTCAAATTTGGTTGATAAAGAAGGTGCCTCAATCCACAATGGTCTTTCATAAGTACAAATCTCCTACCCAGGAGGTAACACCTCCACATTTTTAAATCATACACTATGGCAGCCAACTCTAGATCATGTGTTGCATAATTGATTTCATGCTCATTTAATTTTCTAGATTCGTAGAAAATTACACATCATTCTTTCATAAGGACTCCTCTGAGCCCTTCCTTGCAAGAATATGTACACATGAGGAAGTCATTATCAGGGTCTTCAATCTTCAACATTGGTGTGTGGGTCAGAATGAATTTCAGTGCCTGAAATATTTCTTCACATTCTAGTGTCCAAGTGAATTTAACCCTGTTTTTGTGAAAGGCAGTGATTGGACAACCAATCTAGGAAAATAATTTTATGAACCTTCTATAGTATCCTTATAGGCCCATAAAGGGTCTGATATCAAATAATTCCTTTGGGGTAGGCCATTCCATAATAGATCTAATATTTTCATGGTCTAGTACCACTCCTTCTTTAGAAATGACATTTCCTAAGTAATGGACTTCTTCTAGAAAAAGTGACACTTGCTAAACTTAGCATAGAGATGATTCTCTCTTAGTACTTGAAGTAAAAGTCTAATATGTTCTTGATGCTCCTATCTATTCTTGGATTATATTAGGATATAATCAGTGAAAACCAATACAAATTTGTCTAGGAATTTGCTGAGTACATTATTCATCAAGCACATAAAAGTGGCGGGGGCATTGGTTAATCCAAATGGAACCACCACAAATTCATAGTGACTATATCTGGTCCTGAAGGTTGTTTTGTGGATGTCTTCATCCTTGATTTAGAGTTGATGGTACCCATACCTTAAGTCAATCTTTGAGAAAATGGAAGCACCCCCTAATTGGTCGAACAAGTCATCTATTATTGGTAAGGGGTACTTGTTCTTTATGGTTGTCTTATTCAGTTGTCTATAATTTATGCATAGTCGAAGTGTATCATATTTCTTCTTCACAAATAGGATTGGTGTTATACATTATTTTAATCACCCCTGTGACCTTTAATGATGTAAATCTATCCTTTTTCGTTAGAAGGATCAATGGCCTTAATCCTTGAAGAAGAATGAAGATACTTTTTCCAGAGAGATGAAATTATACTTTTCCTTTGTCAAAAACCTTAGAAAAAGGGATCGTCGCACCTTGATTAGTGTTAAGGGTGTGAATATCTATGATCATTGTAGTTTGCACCACAGTGGCCTGCGACATTGTCACACCTTTCTTAGGGTTAAGGGTACGATGATTTTTGTACAAAGGAAAAAGAGGAATTTCTCGAAAGTTCTAGAATAGAAGCTTCGAGGGTGCGGTGGCCTCCAATCGATTTGGATCTGAGTCCCATCCCTAATCTCATGGGATCATCCTAACCTCCTCACCCTATTATTTTCATCTTATAAAAGGAGAATATTTCTCATGGGAAAAGCTAGTTGGCTAGTGCTTAGTTGGAAAGTTCTTGAGTTTTGTAGCTTGGAGTTTTTGGAGCTTGTATGTTGGCTTTGAGCTTTGATTTGTCAATATAGATTGTTGATCTCATAATCCATGGAGAAGAAGTGTGTGGGAAGAAAGGAATAGTTAATAGGGACCTTAAAACATCAAAGCATTGGTTGTATTCTCATTTTCATATCTTTAAAACAATGATATACTTCTTTCCCATAAAATTGGTCTTATTTTATTGTATGACTCCTTGATCACATACATAAGTTTTGTTGAGTATACATTGTTTCTTTCACTTCATCGGCTTGTGTATTTTTACAAGTTAAACATCCCATAAGCCTTGAAATGGAGTGAATATGACACTAGCGAGGATAAATGACATTTAAAAGGTATGTCATTTATCTCTTGTTAGTTAGTATGCTTGATTATTAAAACTTAGGGGAAGTTTTATATTATGTCTTGTTTGTTTCTAGTTTTGGGGTGAATCTAGGGATATTTGTTTGTATCCACACTTACTAATTTTTTCGATAAGAACTGGTGCTCCCCATGGGGACACACTGGGCTAGATGTATCATTTTTCAATCATTTCCTTTCGTTGTAGCTTGATCTCAACTAGCTTAGGTGTACTCATCCTATAGGGTGTCTTAGACACTGACACTAATCCTGGTGCAAGTTCTATAGAGAAGTTGATGTCTCCTTTCATAGGTAGACTTGTTACCTCTTCTGGGAACATGTCTCTATACTTTCTTAATATGGGGTGGTCATATAGGTTTAGTATTGTTGGCACAGGGGAATACCTAGGGTTCAACACTACAACAATGCACCAAAAAAACCCTAACTACTGACCCTTTCAGAAAGACCTACGAAGAAGATGAAGTCTCACCCAAGGCAGAGGCAGGGGTGGTTGCAGGAATCTAATGTCTGCAACCTTAGCTAGGACACAGATCTATGATTCTAATCAAGTCACTTAGCGGTTAACATTCATCAATATTCAGTTCTTAGTTACAACACAGTTAAACCCTAATTACATAACATCGCAGTATTCAATAAGATCTAGCATCTAACAACACTTAGCATGATGAAACATATTGGATCTTAATAGATTCAAGAACTAAGAACATGTATATAAGTCATATCTAACATCCATCCATATTATTAAGAACTAAGCATCGATAGATCATTCATCTATATTAAAATAATAAGCACATTAACATATAATCACATCAACACATTGCACAAAGCAGAGCAACAAATAATGTATGTGGTTCACCCCCACCCTGGGGCTACGTCCACCAACTCTTTGTCTTCTTTATTAGCATATTCAATAGGTTACATGCACAGATCCTCAAAAACCCTATTCTGCAGAGGACAAGAGATATGCGTAGCTCACTAAATCCTCCTTCCCCAAGTAGATCTAAGAATGCAACCTTCTAGAGTCTCTTATAATGACTTGTAATTAGCTCTGAAAGTCTCACACATTATGCACCAAAGCACTTACAAATCTTGATCACACAGATCCAACTCTAGCACTCAGCCATTTGTGTTTAATACATCGCCTTAGAATCTATTTATACATACAAAATAGGCCTAAGCATGGGTGAACCCATGGGATGACATTCCCATACCTGTAGCATAATCCCAAATCCCAAAAGGGCCCTAAAATAGGTCGAGATCACATGATATCCACTTTGTATTGCGCTCCACCTTTAATAGCCTGTCGAAGTCCCAAAATTAGTTCAAACATGACCAAGAATCCTCAAAACTTGGTCAAGGGCCAACAGGCCCCCAACACTCACCTGTGACTCATCCTGAGTCAATATGATATGACTAGTTTTTCTTTGACTTGTTGTTGTGCTACGACCTCTTGTTTAGTGAAATCATGTATAACTACTTCGTTGACAGGTCCTTCGAGGTGTTGTTTAGCTATAGTGACAACTTGCTCCAGTTCCACTCCTCGACCTTCGATTTGTGTGAATTGTGCGTAAGCCTCATCCTATATAGGTTGGAGCCTCTGAGTTACTTCCATAAATCTGCTCTGAATACTATGTACCTGTTGTTGGGCAGTGCGCTCTCACTTCATTATTTCCACGGCTAACAGGGGCTTAAAATGTGCCTGTATTGTCTCTGTTTGATACTTCGCTTCCTAGAGTTGTGAATCCAGTGCCTTCAATTCTGGATCCTCAGTGAGATGTTCATACATTTGGGCACTGCGATCAATCAGTTGCTTGTATTCCAGAGAAAGGACTTTTATTCTTTCAACTGCAATTCGAGCATTTTCTTCCTTTTGGTCCCTTACATCCTGCAGGGTGTCAGGTACAGTGCATAGATCTAAATCTATTATTAATTGTTGTAGCTACTAGACAACTTCTACAAGCTTCTCTACTTGACATTTGAATTGGTATTCATCCTGTAGCTCTAAGCCTGTCACAGAGTGGAGAGATTTGTTTACTACTTCTTTTACTTCGAGCTTCTCTGCGAGTAGTTGTTATTTATCTTGTTGCATCCATGCTTTCTCCACTTCAAAATTAGCCTAGAGAGAAACCTTCTCCTATTCTGAAATTATGCGTTGTTCTACAATGTCACCTTGTACTTGCTTCAAGGTCTGGGTATCTTGTTCTTATTCTTATTGTGCACACCGAATATGAGCTTCGATCGCATCAGCTAATCGGCAGAGTTGGGATGGATAATCCCCCAACTATGGTTCTCCTGATGATAGGGGTGTAGTGGACACTGGGCGAATGGATTGAAGGGCCTGTTGCACCCCTTAGAACTCGACCTTAAGTATATCATACATTTCTTCCTTCTTAGCTTCTTTTTTTTCCATGATTTCTAGTGAAGCATCATTGAGGGCTGCTATGATAAAGTCAAAGTCATCAGTAGTAAGTACGGTCTTCATCTTGGTCACTGTGGCTCTTGATTTCTTCCGGGAAGAAGGTTTCAGGGGAGAAAGCTTCCTCTTCTTTAGGGGATCGGTCTCATCTCTTGGTGGTGTTACTTAGCCTTTCTTTTGTTCATATCCTGTGCCATTTATTTATTTCTCCTCACCCCCTCGGTTAGGTGATATTGAATTAGTATTTAGTAAGGCACTTCTTAGGTCTTGGATCTCTTCGGTCTTCTTCATTTTACTAGGTCCAGGTGTATCATGCACGTTTTCTAGGCTATCAGGGTCAGACATCTCTGCAGGGTCTGCTATAATAAGGATGTCGGTCGACCAGTCCTTAGTGATTTCCTCAAGATCCTCTTTCTTGATATTGTAGTACGACTACAACTACTCCTTATGTTCATTGCCTCGCGTTGTAAGGTAGATGAAGTGTCGATCTATGCAAAACTTCATCAAAGGTTGGAATATCTGTAAGGTGTTCGGAGTCATCTGAGGTTCTTCTTCTATGCATCTCTTCAGCTAAAGGTAGTAGGTACGAAAAACAACATTTGACTGCCACAGTTTGTTCATATCACTCGAGCACCAAAGGGTAGTGAACTTCGTAGCAAGCGGCTAGAAAGGTTCAATATCCCGGAAGGTCACACCTTCTAGCATATCCCAGGAAACAAAGGTGATAAGGATCAGGATCCAGCTAAAATGGAACACGTAGCCTTGATCTTGTGCTTCGTGACAGTCTAGCTCCATCTTATTCACCGAACACTTCACCCAGTTCATATGTAAAAGTTCTATGCACTTTCCTGTGAGGTCAAAAAAAAATCCTGTGACCTACATAGGTATGTTCTTACTTACTAACTTTCTTGCAATTATCTGACAGGCGAGGCACACTGTGCCATTTTGGATGGAGGCTACCTTATAGCCTCACGTTCCCTTTTCAACATCACCATATGTATCCTTGATTTTATGTGCTAGTGCACTATCTGTGGCTTTTCCTGGATAGAACTTGTGTGGATCGGGTGCTTGCATAATCAATCATGTGATCCTATGGATCAATGTTGGGTCGGCTATGATACGACAGTATAGCCATAAGTATCCACCATGATAACATGAAAGTAATGACTTGACACAGGCATTGACTTCTTGGTGCGTTACAAAGTGTGGAATTTTCATGACGTTTGACAAAGTGGATTGCACGAGGTTCATCGTCCAAGGCTGAGGGATTATCTTTGAGTTCTTCCCCTTTGTCCTAGTCAAGTATTTATATGGGGCAAGCATACTATAGTTTTTTTGATCTTCGAGGTTGAAGTCACTGAACTTCAACACTGCGATATTATCCTTCTATGCTCAAACTATGTGTATCCCCTTCAGGGGGTACGCAGTAACCATGGTGTACTTGAATTATCTTGGCACACTATCTCAACTCACTGCCCTGACCAGAGGTGGGATCTAGTCTGACAATATGTTCGGGATCAACTTCACATTGGCTAGGTCACATCTATGTTTGGTTCTCTTATTTTTCGATGGTCGGGATGATCCAGCTCTGTGAGAATTCAACGAAGAGGATTCCATTCTTCTTGTCGATGATGCTTGAATAGTTGCAGACATCCCTCTTTCAGACATTACTCTTTTAATCATTAGGTCAATAATAACTTCTTCAAAAAATTTCTCTATAGCGCTAAGCTCGTCCGACATGCACGCTCATGGTTGAATGTCTTGGGTTCGAAGAGTAACTATTCAATGCAATGGGATAGATGGCACTAACGTGGTGGTTACTATGCAAAATAAACTATGCTGCGAGCTCTGATAGTCACAATTGGAAAAAATGTTCTCGTTCTGTGGCACGATGGGATAAATAGGTAACTCGGCAGCGAGTCTCTTGCAACGAGCGAGAAGCCTTCATTAACTCATTTATGTCTGTTGTGGCACAGTCCCAAGGGTCTAGTGGAAAACTTTATGACCATAATTTCCTTTCTTCCCGTTCGGGTCGTTGGTCGAACGATTATACTGTTCCAATGACTATATTGATTCACCATGGCAAAGTGCCATGTGATGTTGTTCTGATATTCTGGAGAAGCTCCAATTTTGAAAATTTTCCTTCTACAACGTTCCCTTGGGAACCTTCTATAACTTTTCAATCTTAACTATCTTCTTACTTATTTTTCTAGCCTTCTTTCCAGTGATCTTCATCTGTACCTGGAATAGGTACTTCAGTATTTTGTGGGTCTTCTGATGTTCTTCCATCTTTGACATCCAAATATCTGGTTTGAAATAGCTTTGCCTGGTTCTCCTATTATTCAATCAAGTGTGCAATCCTCCTAGTCATGAAATCTTTCAACTCTTGCTTCTTTTGTTCTAAGACTTCTTCTTCTTTCCTTGTGGCCTGATCTTTTTCAATCCATGGTTTTCCTAATAACATAGAAAATGGAGCGTTGTTCTCAATAAATTTAACAACTTCGAATTATTCCTCTGTCGAAGTTCCATGATCACTCATAGATATTGTGGTAAGTCTTCCACATAGAGTTATCATCTTTCCTCTGAATAATCCTATTCCTCCCAATGAAGGAATCATAGCAGGCTTTCCTAGAATTTCCCAAGTTCTTTTGGTCATGATGTTTACATGTGTTTCCTCATCCAGAAAACAGTCAATGTCGAAGTCTCCTATTCTTACTTCAATGTACTATTTTTCTTTGAAGATCTCCGATAAGCTGATATTTCGGTGGTCATTCATGGTTTATTTCATCTGTAGCAATACTTTTTTTTATTCTTTTTGGGGTTCTTTCATAATCTCAGTTGCTAGATCTTTCTCATGGTCTTCTTGTCTCATATTCATCCTTTCAACCTTAGCAATCATTCTAGGGAAATACAATACTTCATGGTCCATAGCTTTGCAACAGAGGCAACTAGGTCTTCTACCAGGGAATTCCTTAGCCATATGTCATAGTCTTCTGCAACTGTAACAAAGGGTTAATCCTCTCTTTCTCTTAAATGATCCCCACACTTTTTTGTATTGTGCACTAGGATCATGGTAGCTAACCTGCAAAAAATTCTTTCTAGGACCTTGCATCCATTTGTTAGTCCAAACATTCTCTCTATGCATAGGTATAACATATCTTTCACTATTGTTATCAGATCTACTCATATTAAATCTTCTTTCTTCTATCAGTTCCCTAGTTTTCAAGCTAGGATAAATATTATCAAGAATACCTAGATCCATACTTTATAAACAAAAATTTCCACTAATCATATCTTCAGCAGAGCACAAAGCATCTAGATCTTAAAACGTTTCACTACTCTTACCTCTATCAGAGCACAAAGAGTTTAGATCTTACCTCTTTTCTTCATATCAAACTTCTTTCTTTAGCACAGAGCTTCACAAATCAAGTAGAATAATGTGCACTAGATCGAAAGATATATGCACAAGGCTTATGTTTCCTTAGTTCCCAACAATCATAGTTTCAAGTCTCGGAAATGGAACCATTTGTTGGCACAGGGGAAAACTCGGGGTTCAACACTACAACAACACACGAACAAAAACCTAACTATTATCCCTTTCGGCAACACCTGTGAAGAAGATGAAGTCTCACCTGAGGTAGAGGCAGGCGTGGTTGCAGGAATCCAGTGTCTACAACCTTAGATGGGAAACAGATCTGTGATTCTAATCAAGACACTCACAGGTTAACATTCATCGATATTCAGTTCTTAGTTACAATGCAGTTAAACCCTAATTACAGAGCATCGTAGTATTCAACTAGATCTAGCATCTAAAAACACTTGGCATGACGAAACAGATCAGATATTAATAGATTCAAGCACTAAGAACATGTATATAAGTCATATATAACATCCATCCATATTATTAAGCACTAAGCGTCGACAGATCACTCATCTATATTAAAGCACTAAGAACATTAACATATAATCACATCAACACATTGCACAAAGCATAGAAACACAACATGTACGTGGTTCACCCCCACCCTGGGGCTACTTCCACCAACTCTTTGTCTTCTTTATTAGATTCTTCAATAGGTTACATACACAGATCCTCAAAAACCCTACTCCGCAAAGGAAAAGAGATCTATGCACCTTGCTAGATCCTCCTTCCCTGAGTAGATCTAAGCACACAACTTTCTGCAGTCTCTTACAATGACTTTCACTTAGCTCTACAAGTCTCACACAATATGAAACAAAGCACTTACAATTCTTGATCACACAGATCCAACTCTTGCACTCAGCCATTTTTGTTTACTACATAACCTTAGAATCTATTTATACATACAAAATAGACCTACGCATGGGTGAACCCATGGGTTGACATTCCCATACCCATTACATAATCCCAAATCCCAAAAGGGCCCTAAAAGGGGCCGAGATCCCACGATCTCCACTTCATCTTGCACTCCACCTTAAGCAGTCTGTCGAAGTCCAAAAATTAGGTCAAACATGACCAAGAATCCTCAAAACTTGGTATATGGCCAACAAGTATGTCATCCTCAATAGATTCCAACACTTAAATACCTTTCTAAAATACTTTTTCATTTGAAGGGTTGATATTTGTCTCACTGAGACAGGATTTTGAATCCATTGGAGGGTTATATTTCTCCCTTATTCATTTACACATTCTAAGGTTTTATGGTAACAATCCAACTTAGTTGTATATGCATTTATCCAATCCATACCAATCAACAGGTCATAAAATCCTAGGGGAAGTATGTTAAGGGTAGCTTGGGTGGGAAATCCATCCATAATGAATTGGAAAGCTGGTATGACCTCTGCTACTTTTCTTTTGGTTTCAGTGGATATTTGTACTAACCATGGATTAACATGCATAACTGGTTGCAGTTTACACTTATTAATTGTCTCAAGAGCCCCATAACTCAAATTAGAACTAGGGTCAATTAAAATAGAAATTAGATGGTTGGCAATCATACCTTCCATATCCACCACTAAAGATTGGTGGTCGGCTTGTTTATTATCCACGGATGCATAAATATGTGGCATACTCCTATCCACATCATTGATGGTGGTAGATTCTTGGATGTTGTAAACTCTCATACTGTTCTATTGTCTGTGTGGACAACCCCTCAGTAGATGTTCTTCTCCACAACCCCACCATTTCAAGGGTTCCTTATTTGGGTTATCTGTCTTTCTTGGGGTTGATCCAAAAGGTTTATTTGCACTATGGAAGGGGAAATTTTGTTGATATATAGTTCTAGCATGAAGGTTTATCATAGATTCCTTCCTATAGTTCTTAAATATTGAGGATTTGAACCCCTTCTTATTGAATCTCGAACCACTCGTCTTCTTCCAATCCTCGTGAGGTTCTATCTGACTCTTGATTGTTCATAACAATACCTCACCTTCTAGATAATGTCTTCTAAGGTATTTAGATTTTCAAACTCAATCCTGTTCCGGTAGGTATGAGGTAACCCACTGATAAATCATTGCACTTTTACATTTTCATCCTTTATGTAGGGGACATACCTCAACATCTCAAGGAATTTATTAACGTATTACTCTATGATGAGTTGTTCCAAATTGAGTTCATAGAACTCTTTAGTCTTCCCATCAAAGTATTTCTCTGATAGATACTTATTCTTGAAGTGTTTCTCAAATTGTTTCCATGATAAGTATTCTTCATGGATTCATTTCACATTCTTAAGGTCTTCCCACCAAATGGAAGATTTTTCATTCAGGTTGAAGATAGTTATTCGATCCTTCAAGTTTTTGGAGTAGTCATGGACTTTGAATTACTTCTTCAAATCAAGAAGCCAAGCTTCTGCCTCTTCCACATTTTCAATATCTCCATTGAAAGAGGGTGGTTTGGCTTTATTGAACTCTTTAAGGTCACAAAATTTGGAATGATTTCGCTTCTTGCCTTTCCTTTGAGAATGTGAGCTATTTTTTCTACTAGAATATTCCTTGGAGTTGTCAGTTTCCTTTCTAGAGGATTCTCTCGATGAGTGTCCCCTATCTCTAGTTTGGACCTTCTTTGAGGTACTTCTCCTAGTGTGGCCACTTATGGGACCATGTCTTCGTATTTCAGATGGTATTCGACTTCTCTTCGTATGTCGTTGGTCCACATGACTAGTTGTAGGTCCATGTTGTAGCTGCCTATGTATATTGGATAATCTTTGCAACAATAATGCATTAATTTCCATTTGTTTTTCTTACTCCTTTATCAATTTCTTGTTGTCATCATTGCAACTATGTAATTTGATCATGAGGCTTCTTACAGTTTCATTCAAATCCATGGGGGTTTTCACCAACCTCCTTTCGTTATACTCTTTATCTCTATTGTGGGAGCCATCAGATCATGGCATGTCACCATCGTTTATGTTTGTATTTTGTCATGATTTATTGAATTCTCGAGTGTTGAAAAACACTTGTTGTTATCTAACAGTCTATTAGTTCATGAACAACACATGGTTCATATTTTTTTAATACACACGCACAACAGAAATAGTTCATTATTTTCTTTAGTAAGAGTTTAACCAAATGTTTTGGGAAAAAGGTAATATAGGGCGTCGCCCTTAAAATTATTTAAACATGGTTTTTACGCAACTCTTCCATGAGCCCAAGCAGGCCAAGTGTTGTAACCATTTTCTGATACCAATTTGTAACATACCCGATCCCTGAGTGGATTTCCTATGGATGGGGCCTCAAAATTTAGTTCTCATTAGGTGATAAAATCCTTCATTCAAGGTTTCTAATACACTCTTCTCATCCAAATTTTTCCAACTACGGTCTCCATACTCAAAACCGAGCCCAGAACCGATGGATATCTCTCTCTGAAGTTCTTTGGGATTTTATTGGTTGAGGGCCACGTGGTGACCACGTGGATCCACCTCACACATATTATTTTCAAGTTCATTCCTCCATGGTGGAAGACTATCCACATCCCGATCTCATGACTAGAATTACTCTCTTCCTCCTATGTCATTTGTTGAGGGATTCGATGCTTTGACACTTCACACCTATTTACTATCTACGCATGAGACCGCCCATAGTTCTGAACCTCCGAAGTCCCATAATATCACCACGTGGCTTTGGCTTCCAGACCATTTCCGTCTCTCTACAATGCTACATCCTAGACCCTCCAGAGTCCCTAAGTCCTGGAATCTCAGAGTCTAGGTCACTGCACCAACCGAGTTGGCTAGGAGGACATGTATTAGGAATTGACATGTAGGAGGGATCAAGGTGACACATGTTATGTTCCAATGGGCCTATAGGGCATGTGACACACCCAAATATGAGTGACATGTGCCACATAAAGATCAATTCCACATCACCTTGGGGGTGTCACTACACCACGTTACCCCCAGACTGACATGATTCTAACACTCCTCAGATATCACGGTAGAGATCCGGACACATAGATTTATAGATCTACGGCTCTAGTCACCTTGTGGATTCATTCTTCAAGAGTTTTACGATGCAACTCCTCTTATCTCCCAAAGTGCCCAATATATTAATAAAAAGGGGCTAGCACCACATGTCCCTGGTATATCAATGATTGGGAAGGGACCCGAAGGATCCCTTAATATATGATTCTGAGTCCTTCATGACTCCATCCTTCGGGGTTTCATATTTTGGTCTAGTTGGTTAGGTAGGTCCACCTAACCACCCGGGGAACCGCCTAACATTGGTCAACCTTACGAGAAACTGAGTCTCCCAATTACCTTCAGCCAATATAAGTCTGGTAAGGTCAGTCATACTCTGAAGTCCCATAATTTCGGAGTTCTGAAGCCAAGGGGATATGGATTCCTTGGGCTTAGCCTAAGGTTCTTGGGTATTGTTCATATGGGTCCTCTCGAATGAATCTCATCCGCTCATCTTCCAAAAGAAGAAACCTCCCCTTTTCAAGGCTTCAACTTCACTATCCTTCCTGAGATTTAACATGAAATGGTTAAGGACTTGGGTCTAGAATTCAGGTCACATGACAAGGGGTCTGGAAGAGTTATCCTCTTCATATATATAGGTTCAGGTTGACATGATATCTCCTATCTCATTTGTCTTACAAGCTTAAGTCCCAGGAAGCCTCATGAGATAATATTGGCATACAGACTATCAGTTAGAAATGTAATTTTACAAAGATATGGAGGCATAAACATATCATAACCATTCCAAACAGAAGTCATTTATAAATACACATATGTATAAATCCAAGAATTCATCCATTATTCCAAATCAATACATAAAATAGAGAAAATGCTTGTCATAACCAGATAATGTTAAGCGACTACTCAAATGGGTTCTCTTTTCCTCCCAACCATAGGCTTAGTCACTCCTAACCTATTTACCACTAGCCACCCTCGAGCTAGACCACAATGCTCTACAACATAATCCTTTCTTCCGGCTCAGTGAGAGTAAGGATGAAGGTGTTGGACACACCTACCACACTTAGAAGGGGGACGATTGAGTGTGGGGATCTTTTTCCCAAAACTTCCCTCTTACACAAAAAATCCTTAGTTAACATTCAACATTTTTTCATTACTCACTATTTTCATTTATAATCAATTATATGTGAATACATATCAGCAACATATCATCAACAAATCATCTCCATAAGGAACACAAAGAACACAAGATGTATGTACAATTTTTCTTTTTATTATGGACTTCAATCCGGGGGTTTTTTAGCAAGAACTGAATAGAATACATCTGTATATGCAAGAATCATCTTACATTCTCAACACCAACTAAGATGAGGCAACAATCCTCAATGAATATCAATATGTCAACATAAACAAGTGCATCAACCATGCACCAACCTATGCCAAACAACATGTAATCAACTTGTACCATTAAAAAGTGCATCCAACCATGTACCAAGTATATACCAATAATTTTTCAACTACTCATCAATACCAACATCATCAACTATACA
>SNQJ01S0006968.1:82639-102875 GCA_010110895.2 Picea sitchensis | reverse complement strand
TACCAACATCATCAACTATACACCTCATGTATGTGCCAACTCATCAACTGCTTGTCTCAACCATGACTAGTTTTGGATTAGTCAACAACCCCAACTTGAAATAATCATAACTTTGTACCTGTAATGAATAAAGATATAAAAATTATACACAATTTTCTTAAGTTTGTTTTATACAATTCCTCTAGGTGGCACTACTTGGAACCTCTCATAAAATGAATTATAGAAAAAATGGCATACCTTGTTGAATTCTGGCTTATTCTAGAGAGCGACCTTGTAGAACGTTCCCCGCAAAAAATATTAATTGAATTGATCTGAAACTGTTAAAAAACATACTAAATATTGTACCCTAACCAACACATTTTGTCTCATGGAATTTGGATCTGTTATGAAAAAGTTATGACGTTTTTACCCGAAGCACTTGTTTTTGACTAGTTTCAGGACTAGCCACAAACCCTATTTTCCACAGAGTGCAACTCAAAAAATACAACGAACCAAAAGATGAATTTTTTACCATAGATACTTGGATATGTTTCCTCAATTTCATATCAATCCCAGGGTCGGAATCATTATATAAAGAAATTTATAGTGAAAATGGTGAGATGATTTGTAAATAACATACCTTAGAAGGCATCATGAAAAGAATTTATCCTTCCTTCAATTCTGGCCCTCTTTTCTTCACCTTATTTCTGAAATTAATCTTAGATATCCTTGGTTACCTCAATCACCTATAGATATTCAATATTCTCAAGTGTTCCACACAAAATTCTCAAGAATCTCTCACAAGAAGCTCTCCATCAATACTCCAAAAGATATTCTCACAAGAAGCTCTCCATTGATCCACAAAAAGGGATGATTTGCAAGAGACCATTGCTATATTATTTATACTTTCTTCCTCTAGGTCACTTAAACCATTTTTAGGTCACTTAACCCATTTCTAGGTCACTTAACCTATTTTCCTTATTTTAGGGTTAACCACTTTCCATAAATAGAAATTTCTCCAATATTTTATCATTTAAATATTCCTTCTTGATTTNGTCACTTAACCCATTTCTAGGTCACTTAACCTATTTTCCTTATTTTAGGGTTAACCACTTTCCATAAATAGAAATTTCTCCAATATTTTATCATTTAAATATTCCTTCTTGATTTTCTCATCTTTATCATTTCTTGATTTTTTCACTTCTCTTTATTATTTAAATAATCCACCTTGAATTATCATTTAAATAATGATTTCTTCTTTTAGGTCACTTAACCCATTTCTAGGTCACTTAACCTATTTTCCTTATTTTTAGGGTTAACCACTTTCCATAAATATTCCTTCTTGATTATGTCACCTTACTTTATCATTTCTTGAATTTGTCACTTCTCTTTATTATTTAAATAATCCACCTTGACTTTGTCACTTTACTTTATCATTTAAATAATGATTTCTTCTTTTAGGTCACTTTGACTTCTTTGACCTTGGGGGCTTCAAGCCTTCATGTGGGAGTCCTTCATCTTCGTAAGGCCATAAATCTCAAACCATGAGGAGTTATGTGACATTCCACATACCAACGGAAATGGCATGACAAGCATTATCCACCTACAATAGTTTCACCAACAATTTCCTTGATAGTCATCTCATTATTCCACATACAAGCATGGTTCCTCCAACCATTCTTCTAGGATAACTCAATCCATAAAGTGTCTTCCCATGAGGGCTTTCACCATAAGGGGACCACTTTGGAGTTCATCTATTTGTGCACCTTGTCAATAGTGATAAGACAATAATGAGTCATATATACATTTTTCCAACAATGCATCATATACCAATAAAACAACATCGATCCATCTTCATCTTGTATCAATGACAACTCATTGATCCATATTCATCTATGCATTCTCATCAAGGACAATACATATTAAATTACATCAATCATAAATCAGTCAATCATTTGACATCAATCAATCACTTGAAATCAATCAATGACATCAATCAATCAAACCATTGGCATCAATGACAACATGATCCAACAGAAGGTTACTCTCCTCCTCCTAAAATATCTTGGAAATGTTTTACATGATACCAAGAAAGGAGGACTAGCCTCATTTATCATCTTGTATCATAACCTTCTCATCCATTTCCTATGACCAGAATGCTTATCTCTTAGTTCTTCCTTGAACTCGAGAGCTTAGCTTCTTGTCTCTATACTCTTCGTAGTTCTTTCCTTTTTTCCACCACACCTTCCTTTATTTCCTTTCTCGGCAAGGTTGTGTGTGGATCGAATTCCAAGTATGTGGTCAGGTATGGAACCATTACATATGGGTGTTCTTCCCCATTCCCTCATTAACTCTTGAGGAGGTCTTTTGACCTACCAGTCTTACTGTAATTCATTTATGGTTCAGAGTATTGTTCTGGTCCTGAGGAATTTAAATCCAGTAAGGTATTGGTTTGGTGAAGGTTAACACAACCATTAATGGTCCCCTTCACCATCTCTTTTCATAGCATTCGTGGGTCTTTCTTAGTACACCCCCCTTCCAACAGTCATACAACACTTATCCATTTTCTAGTAAATAACAAAATTTGCATTCATTGACATTTTATACAAAGGTCCATCAAATCAAACATTCACACATATTTAGTTTTCCATAGTCTCTTGGCCATTATAGTTATATTTACAAACTAGGGGAAACAGGGTGTTACAGGAGACCCAAAGTTCTAAAGTCTCATTTCTATCCAAAATCAATGATGGGGATTGATCCACCCTTATATCCAATGGTTTATATTTTTCCACACCTAACAAAAGGTTTATACTTGGAAAGGGTAATACACTAAAATCACACTCCTCAAGAATTTTCATCAACGATTATGACTTAATCAATCATCTAGATATACAGTCTACGCATTCCAACATGAACGTTTATTAACTCCTTCCTCATTATGTGCATAGATCCTATGATGAAACGTAATTGAGCTATCTAAAGGTCCTAATCAAAGAGCACGACCTCCTAATAATTAACACCTTTACAACTGCAAATTGCTCTTTTTCTCTCCTCCCTTAATGTATGTCCTCGATGGATGATTTGATCTCCACTTCTCACAACTCTAGCGAATCATGGTCACCACCAATCTTTGATGATCGATGGCTCTATATTTATCACTAGTTTTGATGGATGGATGAGTTTTTTTTTACTTCACAATCCATCGAAGTTGGACACTTCTACGAGGGAAATTTCAGCACTTCAGTGTTTAACGTAGCATCCTATATCCTCAAATCTCTCGAAGTCCTGAAGTTTTGAAGTTAAAGAAATATTTCCACGTAGTATAGCCTTTGACGCTTCAACATTTTTCCTTTGCACCAACATGTCTAATATCTTGGAGCCTCGAAGTCTCAAAATTCTTAAGTTCTGGACTCTCAAAGTAAGACTTCGTCGAAGTACTTATGTTATCCTTATACTAGCTGATAAAATGGTTGTGAAAGTATCCCAATATACCCTTGATCAATGGTCCACAATGTATTTGAATCCCTCCCCTCAATCTGACTATTGAGAGAGGTCTCAAAGGATCCCTAGATCAATGGCTCACGTTGGTTTATGATTTCATTGTTCGGGGATTCTAGTTGTTCCAAACTCTTTCACACCTGAAGTTGGTCAACATCGAATGAATGTAACTTGCATCTGATGGTCAAGAAGGGTCCCGAAGGATCCTTATATATATGAATCACATTACTTCATGATTTCATGTCCCTTACATGTATTAACCCATTTAAGTCCCACAGGTTTACCTACCGGAAAGGTCATAAAGCAAGGATGATTGTTTGTTGTCAATTGATGGTACCTCTTACTCTATCCTTCCACTATACTCGATCTAATGGTCAATAAGGGTCTCAAATATCCTTATATATAAGGCCCACATTACTTCACGACTTTGACATTCGAGGATTATGACCATTTAACACATTTTTACTCCTAGAGTGGGTCAATGTCGAATTTGACTGGAGCATATATCCAATGGTTAGGAAAGATCCTGAAAGTTCTTAGATTGATGACTCGCATTACTTCATGACTTCATCATTTGGGGATTCCAACCATTGAACACCTTTTACTCCCGGAGTGGGTCAACACCAAATTTTACCGTAGTGTATATCAAAATTTCAAGAAATTTATTGAAGGACCTTAGATCTAGGACTCACGTTACTTTGTGGTTGAAAATTTGGTCAGAGTTTAATGACAGGACGAATCCCATGATGACGGGTAGGAAATCGCTAGTTGTCGGTCAAAATATCTAGTAACTGTGTTAGCAGGTCTCCTTTGATAGGATTAGAGTGTTGTAAAGTTCTAACATCCCAAAGCTCCATACCTCTCCCAAATCTCATAAATCTTAGCTCCCTTTGAGCATAGTGTAGGGTTCCAAGACCCTGGTCATATGAAACTTTGACAAGCCTCAGAGGGCTACACTATTAAATCTTATCTGAGATTTGGTTAAGTCTGTGGACTCGGACGTAAGGTCACTTGGACAAGAAAATGGTTTGGGTCACTTTCACAACCATCAATTTAATCTTGGCCGTTGATCCCATCAGCCTTTCAAATGGTCGAATCCTTAGGAATTGTTTTTTTAAATTAACATCATGAATCTCAGCCATCAATCATGAGATTAAAAACGATATCAGTCATCGATTATCCAAACTTCCCGTAACTTTACAGGTGGCCATTAAACTCAAATTTTGACCATTCCATGTCTAATTTTGATCTTCCATTTCACTGATATAATTAATTAACCATTTCAAACTATATAAATTCATTAAAACTTGGATTTCAGTCAAAGAAATGATAATTTCTCTCTAAAATATATGTTTTTCCCCTAAATCAGTCACAAACAAAATCTGCAATAGTAAATTTAAGGAATTCACAACCATCTTGGCCCATACAAGCCTAGTGTTTGAACCAGAGCTCTGATACCATAATGTAATGTCACATAGTCCATCCAAAGGAAATTACAATGCAAAATACTCTTAAAAACAAAATTGATGCTAACGACATTAATTAATTCACAGTTAGTTGATTTCTTGTAGCTTACAACTACAAATTAAAACATATTTTGGTAATTCCTACAACCACACAATAGATGCATCTACCACATGATAATATTCAACATGAAATGAAACTAACAACTCATTACAACAACATATAAATCACTTCCAAATACACATAGTTCATGCACAATAGTTAAACACATAATTTAACACAACAAGAAGATAAAACACTTTTCTTTTCACAACAGTCATGCAACCAGCTACTTGAGATAGACGTTCCACCCAACCATAAACTGACTGTTCCAAATATCAACAACCGGTCACTCTCGAGATAAGGATATAATTCCACAAAAAAGTGTGGTCTCTCACAGTCCACTCACACCTCATAAACTCTCAACCCAAATGATATTTTCCTAGAACTATCTCAATTTTTCACCATCTCTCTTCCTCTTGACTTGTCCAACCCAAGGAATGTACCCCTTCATTGATATCAATCCCTCAGGAGTCCCATTCATTTATCAGGGTCTCTCTAGCACATATAACTAGGAATATCTCAGCTAGGAACTCAAGGGAAAAAATGTTGCTAGGAAAACTATCAACAAACCAACAATATCCACTTGTTGTTTAAGTGAAACTCACCCATAAGTTCACTCTTCAGGCTTGACAACCTACCTCTTCAATATTATATATCCAATTCACTCTAATTATGCTCCATATTTCTCTAGGATTCTCCCTCCATGGATGCATCAAATTCAAGCTATGTTTCTTGCTATCTATCTTCTTCCCATGCACAAATTTGACTAACTAAAAACTCTTGTCTCCACCTGTACGGATTTCCTCTCTTTGGTTTTCCTTTCTTGACTCGCACTCTTCCCCAAGCTAATTGTATTCAACCCCCATGTTCCCAATAACATTGGGATGTGACCACTCACACCCACCCTCTTACATGTATTCAATGATTAGATTTGGGAACACTCAATTAGAAATGGGAAGGTTCATATGAAAATAGTTAGTTTAGAAAAATGGGTTAAATTAATACACATGGGTATTTCCCCCTTGGACCCCTTTTGGCCATTATCCTAGACACTCCCTCCTCTTATGGATTAATTTATCCCCCATCTCTTTTCCATGTCCCTTTAGCAGCTGGAATCACATTTTATTAATAAAACAAAGAAATACAATTCATATATTACATCACTTTGGCCATAGCCACGCATTATATCTACATAATCATTAATTAAAATAGGATGGGATGTTACAATATCGACCATAACTTTATTCATACTTCCCAATTACCTAGGAAATAAATAGTATCTTCTTGAGTGTTGTTCACAATGTCACTAAAGCAGTCAGGTGGTTGATCAACTAATCTAGAATTGGTTTTAGGAGACCTAGGGGACTCTCGATATATTAGATAGTATGTGGGAGTGATGGCCCTGTACAAATTTTGTCTGATATCATAATACTTGAAGGGTTCCAACAAGGGTTACATAAGTTTTGAACAAGGTAAAATTCTTGTTTTGAGTAACCCCATGAAACCATCTATATTTCCTACATGTATTCTTCCTTTCCACAATTTTACTCATTAAATGACAAATCAATGTGCTTTAAAAATGCTGACAGTACATGTCTCTACCCTGGGAAAAAAATTCCCATAGTTTCCACAAAGGAATGTGATTTATACCACTTGTTAGGTACCAGGTGTTATAATAAGTAGAAAATAGAAATATTGTAGCAAATACCAACAAAACAACAAAATGTAGAGAACCACAACACGAAAAATGATACCTTTATTCATAGGAAGCAATTTTCACTTACCTCTTTGAGGGGGAAACCTCAAGTAGAGCAACTTTCTATTAAAATAATTCTCAAGACAAGGCTTTCTCATGCCTCCTAGTCTTATTTATGCTAATTCTATCTTCTAGAGAACATTATAGAGGAAGATATTTCTAGAAGAAGAAGCTTGTATTTAGTCTTCTTACATTGTACTTCTTCACATTATTAAATAGAAATTATTGAATAATTTTGGCCTTTATTACATGGAAAATATACTATTCTACCTACATGAGGGGTCAGGGAGGTTAGGTCCCTAACACATCAATATTTTGAGGCTCACCAAATTAAATTGTGTCCCTATAAGATTGAGTAAATCCATTTAACAAGCACCAAATTTTTACCTTCTCATCCCTAATATATTTAACATAACTTAGTAGCTCCAAGAAATTACTTGAATACTCATTCATATTCATGTTCCCCAACTTTAGTTCATGGAATTATTTGATGTTTCCATCATAGTACTTATATAAAATATATTTCTACTAAAAGTACATTTTGAATTGCTTACATTTAATTTTTCTATCACTAATATTCTTTGCTTGTCTGAGATGTTCTCAGCAAATAGATGATCATCCATTCAAATTAAATATGGCCACTCCAATCTTCATATTTAGTGCGTAATCATGTACCCAGAAGTATTTCCATATTCCAAGAAGCTAATCTTTATCTTCTTGACTATATTTCACCTCACCATCAAAAGTACAAGGTTTTACTTTTGTAAATTATCCTTGTAGTATTTGGAATGCCTCACCTTCCTATTATTATGAGAAGAAAACTTTGAACTATTGTTGGTTGAATCTTCATAGGTATTTTTTTACATGTGTAGCATTGGATAGGTACTTCCAGATAAGTCTAAGTGTCTATATGTGTGGAAGCCATCCAAAGATTTCTAGCTTGATACTTTACTTTTAATTAAAAGAATTATTAAAGTAAAGTGGTTTTATTAATTCGTTGAATTTTTTTAATGAAATGATAAGTTTATTATATTTAGTGAATTAAATAGTATCCATTGATATAAAGTGAGATGAGATGTAATCTCAATCGTCAATCACTTTGGAGATTAGGGTTAGGTCATAACTCAGGATTATAAAAGAAAGACTAGGGTAAAGAATGAAGGTTGGTTGTTTTGACACAAAGAGTAGAGAAGGAATTTTTCTCAAGGAGATATTGGATAGGTGGATAAGTATTTCCATGTGAATATTATTATAGGTCATGAAGAATAGAGAACATAGATATCCAAAAGTGGGTTTTAGGAGATTGGAGACACAACAACGAGTTCACACTATAAGAAGTTTTATGTTCAGTCTTTGTGTGCATATATGTAGGTTTCAGTGGAGAAAGGAATGTATACTTTAATTTTCTTTAAGAAATTCACATACATCAAAGAAAATGTGAAAGTTTTTGGTTATACAATAGACCAAGAGTTGCTAGGGTTTGCAAGTGTTTTCTAAAGTTTTATGTATTCCTCTGTGGATGATTTTCCAAGTAAGGGAGCCCTTGTCAGCTTTGAAGTTACTTTAATGATAAGCTTAGTTGACGAGAAGAATATATTTGTGTATTGTGTATGATATTTTGGTTTCTAGTATTGGTTCTACTATTTATTTAAGTTGATTATTCCATCAAGTGTATTCTATTTTGTGAGTTGCTAATTTTATTTACAACAAGGAAATAACTTGATAACAATATATGTAGGCATTGGGATTAGAAAATCATCATGGTCATAGAGAAATCACTTTGAGAGGAAGATATATTTCATATCCATATTAGTTGATAGAATATCCATCGGATATGCAAGAACAACTAAACAGATATTTAACCAACATTCAAAAATCAAGGGTTGGATTTCAAGGAAACAACCATATTGAAGTAGAACTCGGGTTTGTAATTGTACAAAGTTGTTTGTGGGTTTCAATAAGAATGTTAATGTACATAGGAGGGTTTTAATATGGAAGGTCATGCACATACATGGGTGTATAGGTTTTAATAGGTCAATACAGAGGTAGTTTCAACATCATGTTATTTCTAGGGTAGACTATAATATCTAAGTGATGGTAGTAACAATGATGAGAGTTGAAGATACATTGGATGGAGCATACAATTTCCTATATTGGAAAGAAAGAGTTACTTTGGATTTGAAGGAACATGACCTTTGGGAAATAGTGGAATTTTCTTTTGTTCCATCGACAAATCCACAAAATTTAGTAGTTCACCAGAAGAAGGAGATCAAATCCTAGTGAGTAATCTTGGATTTAGTAAAGGATCATGTAATTCCTCACTTATCGGAGAAGAAGATGACCAAGGATATGATTGATGTTATGGTAGGATTATTCGAGAGAGATAACATGAATAAGAAGATGTTATTAAGAAATTAACTCAAATCTATGCATATGTCTAGATCTTAAAATATTACCAACTATTTCATGAGGATCACCCAGTCAGGGATGATTTTAAGGATGGAAATTTATTTTAAAATGTAGAAACCTTGGCGAATCTTACTTATCCTTCATATGACAACTATAAATGTTTGGCAATATTTTTGTAAA
The DNA here is from genome assembly GCA_010110895.2 of Picea sitchensis. Classification (NCBI taxonomy): domain Eukaryota; kingdom Viridiplantae; phylum Streptophyta; class Pinopsida; order Pinales; family Pinaceae; genus Picea; species Picea sitchensis. Next base: position 93,484 of record SNQJ01S0006968.1, on the reverse strand, counting down.
ACTATTCAAATTTCTAAGGATTTTATATAGTTTTTATAAAATTTTGGCAATTTTTAAGGTAAAATAATTTTATCCTATAGAATTTGGGCGAATCATTTTCAAAATAGCGAATCTCATTTTTGGAAAAACCATGGAAAATTAGCCCATGAGCAAAATTTAGCCCCTAAAATCATCTATGCACCCAGTTATGTTATTGTCTTGAAACTATAAGGGGAAGTTAGATGGCATAGAGATCATTAATGTAGAATTGAATGGTTTTATGAAGTCTTAGGAACCATCTTTCAAGGGAGTCTTCACTTGGGAAAAACTTCTATATTGTAAGAGGATTTGGGATGATTAAATCTAGGAAGAAACTCAAGAGGATTCTAAAGGAAACAAACAAAGAAGTAGTGATGGTAGATTGGCCCTTGTCAGTAAGACAAGGAATGGAAAAAGAAATGGGTTGAGAAAGAAGGGTAACAATGATGGAGGGATATCAAAGATAGGGAAGAAGAAGGAATTGAGTAAAATAAAGTGCTCCTCATTTCATAAGAATGGAAATTCTACATATCAGTGTTTGTAGAGGAATAAAGGAAGAGGAAATATGAAAACAAAAACATTACTAGAGACACATTTACATGATTTTGCAACAAAGCTTGAGAAGGATTTATCACTAGCCATCACAACCATAAAGAGGTCATGGTACATACACAATGGTGCATATCATCATATGAAAAAAACATGATATCTATTAAGTAGTATGACAGAGAGGGACTCAAGGATCCATGTGGATTTGGAAATGTTTCTAAGTGTGCAAGGAAATGTGAGGCAACTATTTTTTTCCATCTTGAGTCAGGAGTTTTGTTTGATGCCCAATATGTGCTTTATGTACTACGACTGAAGAAACTTTTTCTCTTAGTATTAGTTATGGAGGAAAGGGGTTTTGTCATTACTTTTCATAAAGGGAAGGTACTCATATGTCCAAAGGGAGCTATCCCAGATAGAACAATGGTCATTGTGGTTAGAGAAGGCTCTTTATACAAGTTGTAGGGAAAACTTGTTCAGGATTTGGTACATGATAGTGACAGTCTGTGTGAGATATGGAATAGGAGGTTGTGACACCTTCACCAAGGATGATTTTAAGGATGGAAATTTATTTTAAAATGTAGAAACCTTGGAGAATATTACTAACCCTTCATATGACAACTATAAATGTTGGACGATATTTTTGTAAAAATATTCAAATTTCTAAGGATTTTATATAGTTTGTATAAACTTTTAGCGATTTTTCAATAAAATAATTTTATCCTATAGAATTTGGGCGAATCATTTTTAGAATAATGAATATTGTTTTGGGAAAAAACATAGAAAATTATCCCATGAGAGAAATTTATCCCTTAAAATCATCCTTGGTCCTGCAGTATAGGATGTTTTTTATTCTGGGGGAGATTTTCATAGGTCTTCCATAGTTCAATGTTGAGTAGCATGGTGTGTACAGATGGTGTGCACTTGAAAAAAATTCTAAGGCTACTTTTACAAGCAATGAAAATAGGTATAAGGGGATATTGGATCTTATACATTCAAATGTGAGTGGGAGAATGTTAGTAGAATCAGTGGACAGAGAAATGTACTATGTGAAGTTCATTGATGAATTTCCAAGAAAAACTGGATATTCTTTATGAAGATCAAGGATGAGGTCCTCAATCCATTTCAGGAATTTATGGATTAGGTGGAGAACCAGACAGGAAATAAGATCAATCTATTGAGGTTAGTTAAAGGGGGAGAGTAAACATCTAATGGATTCAAGGATTTATTCAAGAAGATATGGATCAAGAGAGAGTTGAAAATCTCATGCTACCCTCATATTAATGGGATTATGGAGAGAAATAATTAGTCCATCATTAGTTCTACCAAGGCTATGAGATATGACTAGGAGTTTCCTATGTTCTTTGGGAAGAGGCATGTAACACTACATTATATGTGAAGAACATGATTCCTCATAGTACATTGGGAGACAAGACTCCATAGGAGGCATTCTTAGGAGTGAAGAAAGAGATAGGACATTTGAGGATCTTTAGTTGTATAGTCTACATACATGTGCATGTGGAGAAGAGGATGAATTTGGAGCCTTCACAAAAGAAGGATATATTTGTGGGGTACATCAAACTCAAAGGATTATAGAATATTCATACTAGCACAATGGAAGACAATTGTAAGATTATATTTTAATTTAAAGGAGAATTTGGCATCTAGGAAATCTTTGGAGTCATCAATATTAGTGACATAGGATGAGGATCAATAGTGTAATACCCTAGGCCGAAAGCAATTGCAAATGTAAATAAAAATGTACATAAGTTGGTGAGCTATTTGACATAATTTTTGCATGCACCTTCCATGGTATAGTGCACACATGCACTACGTATTAAAATGATGAAGTGTGCGCATTCCAGGATACTGCGTGCAATTTTGAGGCCAGGGAGCTTGTTGGCCCTTGGTTATGGAAGCAAGTGAAGGATAAGGGAGAAAAGGAAAAATATGATATGCACGGAAGACACAGTGACTGATACTGGGTCGAAGTGAGCAAAAGAGCAGGAAATATGGAGCAAAGTAAGAGAAAGAAATTCATTAGACTAGGAGATTGAGGATGAAATATCATAAAGGAAGAGGGATCATGGACAAGTCAACAAGCGAAAGAATATGTCAACATATGCTTTGGAGCACTGTGCATTAAGGAAGGAAAGATAGGTTAGCGAAGCCTTGAAAACACGACTCAAGTTGACCTAGGGTTTTAGACACCTAGGGTTTTATACACCTAGGGTTTTGGTATCTAGGGTTTTGACACCTAGGTTTCTGACTAAGGGTGGTTGAGAGCTATTGTAATGTATAAAAAAAGATCAAGAGGAGTAAGAAAGGGTTTGTTATTGTTTGAGAGTTCATAGTTACTATTGAGTGATTTTTGTTATGTGAGAGAGGAGTGTTGAGTGCGAGAGCTTTCTGGTATTGTAAGATTTCTAGCTGGGTGTGAAGATCAAACCTGTAGATGGGTGCGTAGGGGAGGAGAGAAAGAGAGAGAAGAAAATAAGATTTGCTAGCTAAGAGCATAGATAAGAACTATATGCTTACATCTTAATATATTATAAAGAACATTTATGTGGGCGTAGCCTTAGGGAGAGGGTGAACCACGTATATGTTGTGTTATGTGTGATTGTTGTTGTGTTCTCTGTCATTTGATATCCTTTTATTTTGATATTGTGTTAGATCTAAAATATAACTTGTGCAGTAGGTTTAAGGAAGATAAAGAATAACTAGGTGGTTGTGTGTTGTTGTTGTGAATCCACTTGGCATTCCTTCTGGTTGTAGACACTTGTGTCATGCAACCCCCTATAGCTACTTCAAGTGAGACTACATCTTCTTCGCAAGTGTTGTTGAAAGGGCCAGTAGTTAGGGCTTGTTGGTGTGTTGTTAGAGCCAAACCTTGGGTCTTCTCATGTGCCAACAAATGGGTCTGTTGTCGGGACCTGAATCTTCTTGAGGGAATGTCAAGGTGGTTTCCATTGAAGACAAAGATTCAGAAGTGGATAGAAGATCAAGAAAATGACTTTGCTGAAGCCCAAAACAAGAACCCTAATCTTAGTATAGAGGATTGGTTGCGAAGATATGTATTTACTTATAAACACGATATTTTTTTTGGAGGAATCCATCGGGAGCTATACAAGTGGCTAGCTAGGTTATAAGATACCCATTTCGAAGTCAAACTTAGAGCACCTATGGTTTGGACGTCATAACTAATCAAGAAGGTTAAGAGATTTGACAACGTTGTGTCAAGAGTAGTAGATCACTGGTTTTATAGTACCATCCGAGGGTATATCACTGAGTTTGTTGTTGACAAAGTGGAATCGTATAGCCAAGCAGAGAGATATTTCTTCAAGGGACCTAGAGGGAAATTTTTACATTTTCTGAAGTTGAAGAACAAGATTCTATTGCATGAGAAGAACATCTTGAAGATATAGTAATTGGTCAGATCGAAAGAGATAATGTTCAAAAATTCAGACAACGATAGTGACACAGAGGCTGGACATATGTGCAGTGGGAGAGTGTTCAAGGAAGTTCATATCACGAACCTATTTAAGAAGAACTACATGGAAAAAGGGTTCTACAGTGGAGAAGAGGCAGATCTGACAGACAAAGAGTATTCAGAATCTGCTAATATAGAGGAACCTCACTGAGAAGATCCATAAAATTCAAGAATTGCATCGACTATTGAAGTAAGTACTATTATTCCTCCTGTTTCTTCAGCATTGTTAAGTAACCAGAGTCACCTAAGTCATCAAAATGCTTAGAGCACTTTCACTAGTAGCCCACCACATACTCAGTCCGGAAACCTAGGAAGATCTATCGCAGATGAGATGAGGTTACCCACCTTTAGAGGAGATGGATCTGAAGATCCTGATCAACACTGGTTTCTATGTGAAGTTGTATGGAGTATTAAGAATATCACCGAGGAAGCTATCAAATGAGCTCAGCTTAGCACTACCCTAAGAGATCGCACACTGAGATGGTACATAAAATTTGTCCGAGGAGCTGCACCTAAATCGTTGAATTCCATTAAGACTGTGCTAATTGCCTAATTCAAGAAAACTAAGTCAGAGTCATAGTGCATTACAGAACTAAAAGAAATTAAGAAGATAATAGTTGAAATTGTGTGGGAGTTTGATAAGATATTTAAGACTTTGACAGTCCATTTGAGTTTTCAGATCCCAGATGAGCAGAACAAGGAATGGTTCATTGTTTCCCTCATACCACACATCATATTTCCTCTTATGCAATATAAGATTTCTTTGTAGGCTAAGGAACTGGAGATCACCGTGAAGTTAGAATCAGCCCCTATGGGAGACTCTAGCTGAAGTATGAGTAAAATCTTGAGTTAGCTAAATAGATTATCACTGCAGGTCGAAGATATGAAGAAAGACAAGGGAAAAGATAAAAGAGAAGACATCTGGTGTAACATATGCAAATCAGAAGGCCATGAAAAGGCGCACTGCACCCTATTTCATGAATACTTGGCCTCTGGAGCTCTGAGCCCTTTCAAGCAAGTTACCCTACCCTGGTGCGAGGTATGTAGAAATTGACATCACCCTGGTGAATGTTACTATCTGCAAAAATATGTCCAGACACCAACAAATCTGTATTTCACATTCTGTAAGTTGGTAGGAAACGATGATAAGGATTGTAGGGATTACGATCTCATTCATGAAATTTCGAGGGATATATACAAAATTCAAGGCAAAGTACATCAAGAAGGAAGAACTGCACAGTATAATTCCCTTGGGAGAGGAAAATTCAACCCTCATGGTGGATTCTAAGGAAGAGGAAGAGGAGGAGGTATGGGTCAAGGTCGAGGACAAATCATTTATTATAACTGCATAGAGACATGACACTTGGAAAGGGACTGTCAAAACCCTTGTACCACTTGCAGCTACTGCAACTCATACAAGCATGGTATCGAGGATTGTCCAAAATTGTTGGCTAAGCTTTAGGAGAAACGAGGAGGAAACCAACAAATACAACTAATCAAAGAAAAACTTCACAGAGTAGATCCCAGAGTCATTGTTATCAATAGAGGAGGAGTTGTTACAGGAGAAGATAGAGCGACTCAAGGCAAGACTACAGAAGAATCAGGAGTAAGGAAAGCTGCAAAGAAGACACAAGAGTTTAACCCGAGAAAAGAGAAGCATATATTTGAGGAAGAAAGAAAGGAATTCAGAAGAGATCAGGATTCTTCATCAAAGGTTCGACCAAAAGTAAGAGAATGTGGAATGCCTCTGGCATTTGATCAATCTACTTCACCCAGAGATGGAAAAGAGGTGTGTAAACTTGTTAGTTTCTTGTATATGTTTATTGAGTTGATTAAATATGAAAAATCCATACAAGAACTACAAAATTTGATCAGGTAGTATGAGATAGGAAGGGTAGATACTTTTCTGAATAAAGTACATCAACTATACAAGAATATAAGGACAAATAAAGAACTACACCTTAATTCTTAGATTAGAGAGTACGATATAGACTATGTGGTCCTCGACTTAGGGTCAGAGGTCAATGTTATGATGAAGAAGACCTGGGCACTGATGCGAAAACCTAAGTTGATTTATTCCCATATCAGGCTTAGGATGGCTAATCAATAAGTTGTAATCCCCTTTGGAATACTAGAGAGTGTCCCTGTGGAAATCGACGGAGTAAGGACGTTTGTAGACTTAGAGGTGATTGAGATAGTTGATGATAGTTGTCCCTACCTTGTGTTGTTAGGAATCGATTGGGCTTTCAATAAGTCCACTGTGGTAGATTTAAAGAAACAAAGAATGACGTTTGAAGGAGATGGCCTTAGGGTCATTGCACCTTTGTATCCCGATGAAGGTCAGAGATACACAGAACCCATCAAGGAAGAAGACTAGAAAACATATACAAATTAACAACTAGAAAACAGGACTACATTAATCCTATAGCAGATGGGAATTTGAGCTGGTGAAGTGACAACGCATTCTCATGAGATTCAAAATAAGAATTGGAGAACTGGCAGAACAAAATGTATGAAGTATCTACAAGGAGATGTGCTAGATTAACCAGAGAAGTTCGTTGGATCGGCACAACAGTAAGTAACTTGCCCACCTTCGATGGTATGAATCATTTAGAATCATTCTTGTTGGAATTTGAAGAAATTGTACCAACACAAAAAATATTGTTGGCAATAGATGAGGCTTTGAAATCAACTCCAACAAGATGGTGGGGGACACACAAAAACAACATTACAAACTGGGTACAATGTCGCACTTTGATGAAAGCATGGTTTTCAGAGCAAATAGAAGGATGCAAAGTTAGATACACAGGTCGAATTTGTCTGAAGGACCATGTGTGAAGTTGCGAGGAATCCTGGAGCAACATTCCTCAAGAATAGTGGGTACACAAATTCATTAACACACTGGACACAACTCCCATCAACTGGTATCTTCAAGAAGAACTGCGCCTCATCACTGCATATTGGGAAGGTATGACCCAAAAATTTGTAACTACCTTTTTGTTTGAAAGCCAATATCCTACAGTAGATCAAGAATTACAGGTTGTAAGACAAAAAAAATTCAAGGAGGCACCTAGCCTCCCTTTGGAGCAAGAAGAGGATGAATGGACTGCACCTCTCCAAAAGTTACAAGGATGCTACAATATCAATGTTGTTGAAGATGATGATCCTAGGTATGTGAACATCGCAGAAACAGAAGGCCAAAGATATGTAGAAGGACCAGGAATCGAACTACCTTTTGTTGGACAGCCAATTAAAATAAAAAAGATCAACATTGGAATGGAACAGACACCAAAACTTGCTAATGTTGGAGATTATTGGGATGTTGCCACCATTGACAAGATCATAGAGTTACTACATGAGTATCAAGACTTGTTTCCAGCCAAGTTCACTGATATGAAGGGAATTAAAGGGCCCACGGGAGAGATGAGGATCCATTTGAAACCAGATGCAAGGCGAGTCAAACAGAGACCCTACAGATTGAACCCCAAATATAAGGAGAAAGTGAAGATTGAGCTTGACAGAATGTTGGAAGCAGGAATCATAGAACCTATTGAAGAGTCAGAGTGGATTAGCCCTATGGTGGCACAATATAAGAAGATAAGATAAATCAGGATCTGTGTAGATCTTAGGAAGTTGAATGATTCGTGTTTGCATGACCCATTCCCTATGCCATTCACTGACGAAGTGTTAGACAATGTAGGAGGACAAGAGGTATATTCTTTTACAGATGGATTTTCGGGATACCATCAGATCAGGATTGCCAAGGAAGATCACCATAAGACCACATTTGCAATAGAATGGGGATCCTACCAGTATACTGTTATGCCATTTGGATTGAAGAATGCACCAGCCATATTTTCCAGGGTGGTGGTTGAAGCGTTTAAGGAGTTTTTACATATATTCATGGAAGCATATTTTGATGATTAGATTGTTTTCAACATTTTGCAAAATCATATTGAATGCTTAAGACTAATGTTGTATAAGTGTAGGAAATGTCAGATTTCCTTGAACCTGAAGAAGTGCATCTTATTTTCACCCTTCGGAGTATTGCTGGACCATATTGTGTGTAAGAAGGGATTGCTGGCAGATCCATATAAGATTTCCATTATAGTCGATCTACCCCCTCCTACTTCAGTCAAATAGTTGCGCACTGCGTTGGGACATATTGGATACTAAAGAAAGTTCATTAAGGGATATGCACAGATCACAACACCCATGGAGAATATTTTAAATAAAGACTGTCAGTTTCATTGGACAGAAGAATGCCAACAGAGCTTCGACACACTGAAACATAAAATGGTTATTGTGCTCATTCTGGTTTTCCCATATTGGAGTAAGGAATTTCACGTCCATGTCGATGCATCTTCTATCGCATTAGGAGCAGTGTTATCATAACCACGAGCTGGAGACATTGACCACCTATTGGCATTTGCTAGTAGGAAGCTATCAACGACTGAGATTAATTACACCACCATAGAGAGAAAAGGATTAGCCATGGTGTATGCACTACAAATGTTTTTCCACTACTTGTTGGGAGGACACTTTAAAATGTTTACTAATCAATCCATGCCAAAATACCTAGTCAACAAGCCATTGTTGAGGGGGAGAATATGTAGATGGCTTCTTCTATTTTAGGAATATCATTTTGAAATTGTGGTTAAGCCAAGAATAATTAACAAAGGTCCTAACCACTTGTCGAGGTTGGAACATGGAGAAGAACCTACTAGTTTGGAGGATACACTATCATATGCACATTTGCTGGCCATCAGGAAGGTTGATGATCACTTCACGGAGATAGTGCAGTTCCTATCAACAGGAATGGCACCTAGTGACTATACAATTATTCAGAAGAAACAATTGGTAGTGCACATTGCAGATTTTTCACTTATAGATGGACAACTCTACAAGATGGGACCTGATGAGATACTGAGGAGGTGTGTTATGGAAGCAGAGAGACCATTGATCCTCGTAGAAGCACATGAAGGCATCACAGGAGGACACTGCACAGGGAAAGAAACAATGTAGAATATTCTTAGGGCTGGCCTTTGGTGGCCTACTCTTCACAAATATGCTAAGAAATACTACAAGGCCTATGATGTATGCCAAAGAGTTGGGAATCCATCCAGAAGAGATGATATGCCTTTAGCACCTCATCTAACCTTACAGGAATTTGAGAAATGGGCCATTGACTTCATGGGACCTATCAACCCACCAGGAAAGCACACAGGAGCTAGATACATAATCACTGCGACAAAGTATTTGACTAGATGGGCAGAAGAAAGAGAAGTTAAGGACTGTAGTGTAACTACAGCTGCACTCTTCATATTTTATTATATCATAATGAGGTTTGGATGCCCAAAACTCCTTATGAGCGATAAAGGCACACATTTTATTAACAAGACTATTGAATCCTTGACTCAGGAATGTGAACTTCACCATTAGAAGAGCACACCCTATCATCCACAAGAAAATGGGATAGTTGAAGCATTCAATAAGATCTTGGAGACTACACTGATGAAGATATGCAGCATGAACAGGGATGATTGGGATTTGAGGGTACCAGTAGTATTATGGACCTATAGAACCACTTGCAAGAAAATGACCATGCAACCCCCTTTAAATTGATCTATGGTCTAGAAGCAGTTGTACCCATGGAATATTTGGTTCCTAGTCTGATAATTGCAACCTTTACATATATGGATGACACTGTTGTTGTGCAAGAGAGACTTGCATAGTTGGTTGAACTAGAAGAAGACATTTTTATTGTAGGATTTCACCAGCAGGTTCAGAAAGAAAGAGAAAAGGCCTACCATGACAGACACATGAAGGAGAAAGCTTTCAAGCTAGGAGATCTGGTATTGGTATATGATAGTAAGTTCATGAAGCATGGAAGGAAGTTCAGGATGCATTGGATTGGGCCATATGAGGTTGCCTATGTTACATAAGGAGGGGTTGTGTAGTTGAAGACTTTGACTAGAGAATGGAAGGAAGGTTTGGTGAACGGAAGCCGGTTGAAATTGTATTATGACAACTATCTGCCCCGCAGCTCTCAGTAAAATCATAAGGAAAAGGATCTAGGTACCAGGTGTAGTTGAAACTGGGTACCAGACATAGAAAAGATAGTCTTCACACAGAAGGGAGGGACATAGAAGAAAGCACAGGCTTCCCTGCGCAGTCGAAAGTCAAAGTAGACATAGAAATTTCATATCGGAAGTGCCTCGGGACGAGTCACAGGTGAGTGTTGGGGGCTTGTTGGCCCTTGGTTATGGAAGAAAGCTAATATTAAGGGAGAAAAGGAAAAATGTGAGATGCGTGGAAGAAATGTTGACTGATACTGGGTCGAAGTGAGAAAAAGAGAAGGAAAGACGAAGCAAAGTAAGAGAAAGAAATTTGTTGGACTAGAAGATCGAGGATGACAGATCAGAAAAGAAGAGGGATCGTGGAAAACTCAGCAAGTGAAAGAAGATTTCAACAGATGCTTTGGAACACCACGCATGAAGGAAGGAAAGACAAGCTAGTGAAGCCCGAAAAATGCAGGTCAAGTTGACCTAGGGTTTTATACACCTAGGGTTTTGGTATCTAGGGTTTTGACACCTAGGTTTCGACCTAAGGGTGTCTGAGAGATATTGTAATGTATAAATAAAGATCGAGAGGAGTAAGAAAGGGTTCGTTATTGGTGGAGAGTTCATAGTTACTATTGAGTGATTATTGTTGTGTGAGAGAGGAGTGTTGAGTGCAAGTGCCTTCTGGTATTGTAAGATCTCCAGCTGGGTGAGAAGATCAACCTTGCA
>SNQJ01S0006968.1:33503-82629 GCA_010110895.2 Picea sitchensis | reverse complement strand
TCATAGTTACTATTGAGTGATTATTGTTGTGTGAGAGAGGAGTGTTGAGTGCAAGAGCCTTCTGGTATTGTAAGATCTCCAGCTGGGTGAGAAGATCAACCTTGCAGCTAGGTGCGCAAGGGGGGGAGAGAAAGAGAGAGAATAAGAGAAGATCTTCTAGCTAAGAGCATAGATAAGAACTGTATGCTTCCATCTTAATATATCATAAAGCACAGTTCTTTGGACATAGCCCTAGGGAGAGGGTGAACCACGTATATCTTGTGTTATGTGTGATTGATGACGTGTTCTCTGTCATTTGATATGATGCTATTGTGATATTGTGTTAGATCTAAAATATAGCTTTCACCGTAGGTTTAAAGAAGATAAAGAATAACTAGGTGGTTGTGTGTTGTTGTTGTGAATCCACGTTGCATTCCTTCTGGTTGTAGACACATGTGTCCTTCAACCCCCTATAGCTACTTCGGGTGAGACTCCATCTTCTTCACAGGTGTTGCCGAAAGGGACAGTAGTTAAGGCTTGTTGGTGCATTCTTAGAGCTGAACCCTGGGTCTGCCCATGTGCCAACAAAGCCTTTGTATATATGTTGTGTTTTATAGGCTGGTGAGCTAGTTATTATAAGATAGGAGGCTTATGTTTTGTATTAGGCAAGAGAGCCTGGTTGCTAAACGCCACTGAGCCTATTTTTTTATATGTCTTATCATTAATATAAAATAAATCATTGTGCATAGACCGACCAGGATAAAAGAGTACGGGGGACTAAAATACACTAGTTAGGGGAAGGGGGGGCTAAAAGTTAATAAAAAGGGATAATCTAGGGAGCTTAAGCCAAAAAGGAATATTATATTAATATTCCTTAAATCATAAAGTATGGAAGATTATTTTATCCTAAGTTCTAAGGATGGGGACAAATGGGTGAAAGTAGCTCCCAACATGACAAGTGTTAAGTTGGGAACATGCATACATATAGTTTGGACTTAGTTCATTTTCCCATCATTCAATCATCTATTCAATCATTCCCTGATCAGTCACTCACTCAGTCAGTTGTCCTCTATATCTTCATCTCACTATACCTGAACCTGTATCCATACCCATACCTGTTTGTGTATCTGGTTAGCTTAGGAGTTGGACTACAGAAGCGGGTTGTCAGGCCCATGGGATATTGAAGAGGCATTTTTTTAGGCCTATGACCAATCTCTCAAGGTGAGAGAATTGTTGGGAATTGATTTCCAAAGGTGAAAAATTGTAGCTACAGGGCTCTAAGATTTCCTATCTGACCTGTTGTGAAGCCTGAAGAGGAAGTGGGGTAGTTGAGGGACTGTTGAGTAGAGAAGGGGCGCACTTCCTGGGGTGGGATAGGCATGTGAGGAATGAGGGATTGTAGGCTCTTAGTTTGAGTTGGCACATGTGATGGAGTCTTTCCTGTTGTCTATGATACATCATCCTATTTAGGAATCCCTTTACCCGAGTGGATTTTAGTCCCAACTCGGGGGTGACCCACTGTTGAGAGTGATGAGCAATGTGGTCTAAGGCTAGGAGGTTCATTGAAGGTATGCACACAGTTGGTGATATTCTTACCAAGATAAATTTCAATTGTCTGTTAATTTATATGTTGTATTATTATTTATGTGTTATATTTATGGGAACTTCATGTCTATGTTGCATGTATATGTTTATTGTCATTACCATATGAATCCATGCATTTACATAATGTACTTGTTTGTTTACATTTTATATATAAATTCTTGCAAGAGTTCTGTGTGTATATCTTTTAATTGCATGCAGTTCGAAAAAATTATGTGGCATATCTCAGTTGGATGTTGGGTATGTTACAGTATGTTGAGCAGAGAATGAAAGCGTTTTCTGGAGTAGCATGGCCCGGCCTGGGTGGCTGGGGATGTTACAATATGGTATCAGAGCTTCAGTTTTCAACACTGAGCCTAGATGGGCCGAGCAAGTTGAGTTGAACAAATCTTTTACAGAGGATTGATTTCGAGGTGGCCAAATCTCAAGTTATAGAGCATCCATGGTAAAAACTAGAAGCAATTGTGTGGAATTGGGAAAAAGTCTCAATTTATGTTGTTAAATTCATGGGAAAATTGATAAATTTGGACAAGTGGTGAGATATTCTTGATTTAATATCTGCTCTAGCAAATTTATACCTCGAATTGGTCGAATTTGAAGTTACAGTGAAGCCATGACAGATGGAGCACAATTAGTTGATTAAAATTCTCAATATGTGAATTGAGTGTGGGAAACATTTGTTCCAGAAATGTCAACCCACAAAGATTTGTTGTTGTAGAGGTTGAATTGGTGTTATTGGGGTGAAATTGAACAAATTTCATAGTTGCAGAATGTCTATGGTAAAAATGAGGAAAAAGTTNGTTAATTTATATGTTGTATTATTATTTATGTGTTATATTTATGGGAACTTCATGTCTATGTTGCATGTATATGTTTATTGTCATTACCATATGAATCCATGCATTTACATAATGTACTTGTTTGTTTACATTTTATATATAAATTCTTGCAAGAGTTCTGTGTGTATATCTTTTAATTGCATGCAGTTCGAAAAAATTATGTGGCATATCTCAGTTGGATGTTGGGTATGTTACAGTATGTTGAGCAGAGAATGAAAGCGTTTTCTGGAGTAGCATGGCCCGGCCTGGGTGGCTGGGGATGTTACAATATGGTATCAGAGCTTCAGTTTTCAACACTGAGCCTAGATGGGCCGAGCAAGTTGAGTTGAACAAATCTTTTACAGAGGATTGATTTCGAGGTGGCCAAATCTCAAGTTATAGAGCATCCATGGTAAAAACTAGAAGCAATTGTGTGGAATTGGGAAAAAGTCTCAATTTATGTTGTTAAATTCATGGGAAAATTGATAAATTTGGACAAGTGGTGAGATATTCTTGATTTAATATCTGCTCTAGCAAATTTATACCTCGAATTGGTCGAATTTGAAGTTACAGTGAAGCCATGACAGATGGAGCACAATTAGTTGATTAAAATTCTCAATATGTGAATTGAGTGTGGGAAACATTTGTTCCAGAAATGTCAACCCACAAAGATTTGTTGTTGTAGAGGTTGAATTGGTGTTATTGGGGTGAAATTGAACAAATTTCATAGTTGCAGAATGTCTATGGTAAAAATGAGGAAAAAGTTAGGAAAAAACCCCAATTTCTACAACAGAATTCATGAGGAATTGATGCGCATAAAAAATGAATGTGCGCAGGTGGGTGCACTAAAAGTGCATGATACACAGTGAAAAGCTTGTGATATGTGGAAAAATATTGGTGTGTTGGTGCACGCACTAAAATTTGGCGTCGCGCAGAAAAAGATTGGCACTCAGGTGCGCCCGCTAAAATTTGGCGTCGTGTGGAAGAATATTGGTGAGCTGGTGCATGCGTAAAATTTGGCGCCATGCAGAAAAATATGGCGTGTGGGATAAAATTTGGCGCTGCATAAAAAAATATTGGTGTGTGGGTGCACACGCTAAAATTTGGTGTTGCGCGGAAAAATATTGGCGTGTGGGCACGCATGCTAAAATTTGGCGCTACGTGAAAAACTATTGGCGTGAGGGTGTGCGTGCTAAAATTGGGCATTGCACGGAAAAAATATTGGTGTGCGGATGTGCGGGTCTGCACGCTAAAATTTGGTGCTACGCGGAAAAATATTGGCATGCAGGTGCGCGTGCTAAATTTAGCATTGCGCGATACAGATTGAGTGATGCATGCGTAATACTGGAGCGTGGTGTGCACACGCATAATAATGGTGTGTGGTGTGTGCAGTATTGGCAGAGAAAAGAAGAATTTTGTTGGTCCACGTGCAATGTGGGTTTATGTTGTTGCTCGACAGTTTAATTAATGTTGCACACAAAGTACTGGTGTGTGGTGGGGGCGTACTAAACTTTGACATGGTGCAGCGCGTAAAGTGAAATGCATGCAGAATATTAGCGTGTGATGCAAAAATTGTGCGGAACATGTATTAATGCATGAACCAAAATTATCTGTGGTGGATATTGGCGCGTGATACAAAAGTAGTGTGCACCAGTTATTAGTGTGAAAGAGAAGTGATGCATAGTGTTTATAGGTGTGTGGAGCATGAATTAACTTGCGGTGTTGTTGCACATGATAAATATGGGTGTACAGGTTGAAATTTGTGCTCGCAAAGTCGTTTGGATGGAGAAAAACAAAAGAAAACCAGTGAATTTCTGTGACATTTTATACTGTTTGAGCGTCATCTTTTTGCAGTGCATTTTTTAGGCCATTAACATCGTTTTTAGCTACTCAAAAACCACAAGAATAGATTATATTGAGGTACACTCTGTCTCTGCAACTCAAATAAAATATCATGGAGAGATATTTCTAATGGTGTAAATCGTTCGTCAAACAGATATTTTATGCAAAAGTTATAGGATAAACAGTTGAGGGTAAATTTTAAAACCCAACTAACTTCGAAGAGCCATAACTTTTTGCTCTGAAATCAAATTGAGGTGCAGGAGAAGTCAATGGAAAGTTATTGAACCATAAAATACAGTTCAAGAACTAAATTAAATTTTTGGAATGTTAAACATGTTTAATATGGAAAAGAAGGTACATGTATCATTCCATACCAAAAACCCGAATTGGCCTAGGACTTCAGTAGGTTGTAACTAGCAGCCCAGAACCCAGAAAGAGGTAAAACTTGGAAAACCTATCCAAAATATGCATATGAAGAAACCCAATTGAGATCCTACAAAAAAATCAAAGGAGTAGGTGCAAAAATGCATAATTACAACACAAAGTTGCACCAAGTTGAAGTGTGAACAAAAACATTAATGGGAAATTTTCAAATAACCATAACTTTCTTCTCAAGACTCACAATTGAGCATGGGAGTTGGTGCTGGAAAGGTGTTGAATAGTAGAATATAAATATTCACCCAGAAAATTGATCTGGGCATTCAATTTTTCAGGAAATGAAAAGAAATAATTTGATATATTATTGAACTAGAATGGTTCATATTTTCATGAAATTGTTGAAACAATTAGCCTAACAAAGTTTTTTTGACTGCACATTTTGTAGAGTTAACAACAACTAGATTAGATCAAGATAAACACAGAGTGCATAGGAATGGAATATGTGCAGGGGACTTACAACCAGGAAGATGATATCAGATGGATAGATGTCCATTTGGGCATTGAAGGAACAAACTCCAATGGACATGGAGAATGAAGGGATGGAAACATGAATATGGTAGAGGCCATTAAAAATTTGCAAAAGGATGTCCAAATCCATAAATTTGATAATGAAAGGATTATGATAGCCAAGGAGCAGCAAGAGGAATTCAACATGAATTTATTACAGAGCTTGAACATAATATAAAATAAATTGGATAAGAAGAGTGGCTCAAGCAAATCAGGAAGCCACAGGTCTCCTGATGAGAAAATAAGAACATGAAGTGTTAGCAGACATCATCATCACTCCCTGATTCATTCCAATAACATGACGCATAGAATCTCAAGTCCATCCCCTGTCAGGAAGCATAAGAGGTCTGGGGTGGATGAGCTATGAGGAGAAATGAAAAAAATCAAACCTCCTACATTTGATGGTGAGCTCAATAAGGATGAAGATGCAGAGACATGGTTGTTGGGAATGAGAAATTATTTTCAATTGCATGATTATTCATCTCATGCAGAAGGAATAATTTCCATCTATCAATTCAAGGGAAAGTCATCCATGTGGTGGGATCATCTTGTGCAGGTGCAACACATTAAAGATAAAAGTGTTACTTGAAGGGAATTCAAGAAGTATTTTGAAAATAAATACTTGACTAAGAGATACTATGACAAGAAAATGAAATATTTATTTGAACTCAAGATTGGGAGTATGACCATAGATGAATATGAGAGAATGTTTTTAGAACTGTTGAAGTATGTTTCTTTCATCAAGAATGAGATAGTTAAGATTCAGAGGTATTTGAGTGGATTTCCATCATTCATCAATGAAAAAATACAATATGATTATCCCAAGACATTGGAGGAGACCATTAGGCGAGCTAAATGCCTAGATGATTAGCAAAACAAGGTCAACTTTCCAAAAATGTTCAGAAGACAAAAATAAATTCAAGATGGATCAGAGGAAGAAGGGGACTAAGCCACCATTCTTCAAAAATAATCCTCAAGGACAACCAACTTCTAGAGAACCCAAAATGATTGAGAGAGTGGGTCAAAGGCCAAGGAAACCACCTATTCAATGTTGGGGTTGTAAAGTAGATCATATGTTCAGATATTGTCCTCACAGAGGTGAAAAAGTGAGGATTGTTTACAATGTACAAGAACATGAAACAGTGGAAGACATGGGTAGAAATGTACCAAGGATCTATATAGCCCTAGAAAAAAAGAAAGCGCAATATCAGTCACATATGATTGAAGTGGAAGGTATGATCAACAACCAAACCATTTCTATTTTAATTGATTCATAAGCTATTCATAGTTATATAGATCCTAAGATGGTGGAAAGTTTTCATTTTCCAAGAAGAAAGCATGGAAAATCTTGGTTGGTGTAGTTGGCTACCAAAGCCAAAAGAAAAGTTAATGAGATGGTTAAGTCATGTCTTATGGACATGAATGGACTGAACCCGAAGGAAAATTTGAACATATTTCCTTTAGTCTCTTATGAATTTCTAATTGGGATGGATTGGTTGGACCAGAATCATGTTATCCTAGACTGTCATAACAAGGAATTTACATCCTTGGATGAGGAAGGAACCTAAGGAAAGTGCAGGGAATTCTCAGGGCAGTAACCATCAAAGAAATTTCATCATTGCAACTGAATAAATGTTATAGAAAAGGTTGTCAAATATTTGCAGCACATATGGAAGAGACACCTAAAGATAAGGTGTCAAATGTTGAGGATTATGCAGTCCTAAAAGAGTTTGAGAATGTGTTTAAGGAAATACCAGGATTACCCCCTAAAAGAGACCTGATTTCTCCATATATTTGATTCCTAGAGAAACTCCAATATCCAAGAGTCCATACAGGATGAGTACACCAAAATTGAAGGAATTGCAAATGCGACGTGAAGAGATCTTGAAGAAGGGGTATATATTCCCAAGTGTGTCACCTTGGGGTGCCCCAGTTTTATTTGTGAAGAAAAAGGATGGGACATTGAGACTTTGCATTGACTTTAGGAAGTTGAACAAGGTAACTGTGAAGAATAAGTATCATTTGTCAATGATTGATGACCTCTTTGATCAGCTGAAAGATGCAAAAAAAATTCTCCAAGATTGATCTTAGGCCCGGTTATCATTAAGTAAGAATTAAATAAGAAGACATAAACGAGACTTATTTCATAACAAGGTATGGTCATTATGAGTTCACAGTGGTTCCCTTTGGATTATCAAATGCACCAGTTGTCTTCATTTGTTTAATGAATGGTATTTTAAGAGAATACTTGGATAAGTTTGTCATTCTATTTCTAGATGACATTTTTATATATTCTAAATCAGAGGAAGATAATGAACAACACTTGAGGATGGTATTACAAGTATTAAGGGAGCATCAATTTTATGCCAAATTGAGAAAGTGTTCATTTTTTCAAAAGAAAATTCATTATTTGGGGCATATCATTTCATAGGATGGGATAGCAGTGGATCTTGAGAAGATAGAATCCATTAGAGGATGGTCAACACCAAAGAATGTGACATAGGTTAGATCATTCATGGGCCTTGCAAGCTACTATAGGAGATTTATTGAAGGATTCTCAAAGATTGCACACCCAATCACTTCCTTACAAAAGAAGGGTGTGAATTTTTAGTGGACAATAGATTGTGAAAAGAGTTTCCAACACCTGAAACAATTATTAACAAGTTCTCCAATACTAAGGATTACGGACCCGAATGAAGACTTCATTGTATGCACAAATGCATGTAAAGAAGGACTGGGT
Organism: Picea sitchensis; assembly: GCA_010110895.2. Taxonomy (NCBI): domain Eukaryota; kingdom Viridiplantae; phylum Streptophyta; class Pinopsida; order Pinales; family Pinaceae; genus Picea; species Picea sitchensis. Next base: position 74,703 of record SNQJ01S0006968.1, on the reverse strand, counting down.
GGAGTCCTCGGTCAAAATGGGTTTGTTGTATGTTATGAATCAAGGAAGTTGAAGGAGCATGAAAGACAATATTCCACTCATGATTTGGAGTTGGTAGCCATAGTGCATGCCTTGAGGAAATGGAGACACTACCTCATGGGGAAAAGGTTTGATCTCGGGATAGACCATAATGGTATGAAATATTTATTTTGATAAGCCAACTCTAAATGCTAGGCAAAGAAGATGGTTAGAATTTCTCAGTGAATATGAATTTGATATAAAGCATATCAAGGGGAAATAGAACAAAGTGGATGTTGAACTCAGCAAAAGTGTGCATAAATTGCATGCTACAGCCATTAGCATGTACCAATCATATTTGAAAGACATAATTTTGGAGGCTGCAAAATTAGATTTGCAATACAGGGAATTAGTGGAAATATTACAACAAGGTAATTTGCAGCAGAAAATTGAAGAATATAAGCTAGATAATGATGAAATTATGAAGTACAGGGGAATAATTTATGTACCAAATTATCATGAATTGAAAAATCTGATATTGAGAGAAATGCATAATATACCTTATGTTGGGCACCTAGGTTATCAGAAAACTATTGCACCTGTCAAGAGCCAATATTATTGGCCAGGAATGAAGAAAGAAGTTGTTGATTTTATTGCCAAATGTTTGGAATGTCAAAAGGTAAAGGATGAACATAAACACCCAACTGGGTTGATACAACCATTACCCATTCCTGAGTGGAAATGGGAAGTTGTAACAATGGATTTCATCACCAAACTGCAAAGAACAAACAAACAATGTGATTCTATCATGGTAGTGGTGGACAAGCTTACTAAATCTCCCCATTTTATTCCAGTAAAGCTCACACACAAGGAAAACAAAATTGTTGATATTTATATGAGAGAAATTGCTCGATTACATGGCATACCCAAGACAATTGTGTCTGACAGAGATCCAAAATTTACATCAAATTTTTGGAAGGGATTATTTAATGGATTTGGAACAAATTTGAATTTTAGTACAACTTATCATCCACAATCAAATGGACAAACAGAGAGGGTGAATCAAGTGATTGCGAATATGTTGANTGACAGAGATCCAAAATTTACATCAAATTTTTGGAAGGGATTATTTAATGGATTTGGAACAAATTTGAATTTTAGTACAACTTATCATCCACAATCAAATGGACAAACAGAGAGGGTGAATCAAGTGATTGCGAATATGTTGAGGATGTATGTTATGGATAAACCATCAAAATGGGAAGACTACCTACACTTAGTAGAGTTCACTTATAACAATGGGTACCAAACATCTCTAAAGATGATCTCATTTGAAGAACTTTATGGAAGAAAGTGAAACACACCAATAGGTTGGGATAACCGAACAGATAGAGTAGTCAGATTTACTCAAGGAAATGGAGGAGAAAATGTTGAAAATAAAACAAAATTTAAAGGCTGCCCAAGACAGGAAAAAAAGCTATGCTGATAAGGGAATAACTCACAGGGAATTTAAAGTGGGAGATCATGTATTCTTGAAAGTGAAAGCCAACAAAAGTTCCCTGAAGTTGGGAAATTGTTCAAAGTTGGCAGTTCACTATTGTGGGTCGTTTGAAATCCTAGAGAGGATTGGTCTAGTAGCTTATATGATTGCATTTCCTTCATCTATGTATGTTCATAATGTATTCCATGTATCATTGATCAAGAAATATATATTTGATGCTAATCATTTTATTGATTGGAATGTGATTCATGTGTACCAAGAAGGCACTTTCCAAGTGCATCAGGTACGCATTCTGGACCAAAAAATCAAACAGCTCCAGAATCGAGCAAAAGGGCTTGTAAAGGTCCAATGGACCGGGTATGGTCCTGAGGATTCTACTTGGGAGAATGAGGATGCAATGCGGGTAGAATACCAACATCTTGTTGAAAATTTTTAAATTTTTTGTTGTATATGTGTACATAATGCACTGAGGAAAGTGCATAAATAAGGGGAGGCGATTGTAATTCCCCTATGCCGAAACCAATTGTAAATGTATGTAATTTGGTGAGTTGTTTGACATCATTTTTGTATGCACCTTCCATGGTATAGTGCATTCATGCACTGCACAGTAAGATGATGAAGTGTGCAGATTCCACGATACCGCATGCAACAACTTAAGTGCGCACAATTTTGAGGCCAGGGAGCCTTTGTGTATATGTTGTGTTTTATAGGCCAATGATCCAGTTATTATAATATAGGAGGCTTATGTTTTTTATTACTCCATAGATCCTAGATGCTAAAGGCTAGTGAGCCTATTTTTGTATATGTCTTATCATTAATATAAAATGCATCGTTGCACGTAGACCAACCACGATAAAAGAGTATGGGGGACTAAACTCCACTAGTTAGGGAAAGGGGGGGCGAAAATTTAAGAAAAAAGGCTAAGTTAGGGAGCTTAAGAGAAAAAGGAATATTATGTTAATATTCCCTAAATCATAAAGTATGGAAAATTATTTTATCCTATGTTCTAAGGATGGGGACAAGTGGGCCAAAGTATCTCCCAACATGACAAGTGTCAAGTTGGGAACATGCATACATATATTTTGGACTTAGTACATTTTACCATCATTCTGTCATCCATTCAATCATTCCATGATCAGTCACTCACTCACTCAGTTGTCCTCTATACCTTCATGTCACTGTACCTAAACTTGTATCTGTACCCATACCTATTTGTGTATCTGGTTAGCTTGGGATTTGGACTAAAGAAGCGGGTTTTTAGGCCCGTGGGATATTGAAGAGGTGGGTTTTCAGGCCCGTGAGAAATAACTCAAGGTGATATAATTGATGGGAATTGATTTCTGAAGGTGATAAACTGCAACTACAAGGCTCTGAGACTTCCTATCCGACCTGTTGCTAAAGCCTGGAAAGGAAGTGGGGCATCCAAGGGAAGGTTGAGTAGAGAAGGGGCACACTTTCTAGGAAGGGATAGGCTTGTGGGGAATGAGGGACTATAGCATGTTAGTTTGAGTTGGCACCTGTGACAGAGTCTCTCCTATTGTCTATGATACATAATCCTAGTTAAGAATCCCTTTACCCAGGTGGAGTTTAGTCCCAGCTCGGGGGTGACCCACTATTGAGAGTGATGAGAAGTGTGGTATAAGGATGGGAGGTTCATGGAAGGTCTACACGCAGTTGGTGATATTCTTACGAAGATAAGTGTCAATTGTGTGTTAATTTATATGTTGCATTATTATTTATGTGTTATATTTATGGGTATTTCATTTCTATGTTTCATGTATATGTTTACTGTCATTACCATATGAATCCATGCATTTACAGAATGTACTTGTCTTTTTATGTTTTATACATAAAGTTCTACAAGAGTTCTGTGTGTATATTTTTTAATTGCATGCAGTTCAAAAAATTTATGTGGCATAGATCAGTTGGATGCTAGGTATGTTACAGTATGTTGAGCATAGAATGAAATAATTTTTTGGAGTAGCATGGCCCGGCCTGGGTGGCTAGGGATGTTACAAATAGGCTCCAAAGGATGAGTAATTCTCAACATATTCCATTCCATGGAGTTAGAATTTAGGTGGGGAGGAGGAATTATCCCTTTCTAGTTCTATCAGGAGACCCAAGTGGTTGTAATAGACATTTAGGGATGCAGGTGAGGCTCCTAGAAGTGTAGTTATGGAGAGAAGGCCTCCAAGGCTTTTTCCCAACTATATGATTCTTATGAGTAGCATCATTGATGTTGAGCCTTCCATATTTCAGGAAACAATAGATAAACAAGTTTGGAGAGATGCCATAGTGGAGGAGTATACCTCTATCATGAAGAATGATGTTTGGTACACAATGCCAATACCAAAGGGTAAGTTAGTTGTGAGTTTAAGGTGGCTCTACAAGATCACGCATGTTGCATATGGTAGAAGTGAGAAGTTAAATGTGAGGTTCGTGGTGAGAGGGTTATCCTAGAGAGAGGGAGTGTACTATGAGGATATAGTTTCTCCAGTCACTAGAGATAATTCTATTCGAGATGTTATTTATATTACTTCAATTATGTGGTGGAGGATTCACCAGATGGATGTGGAGACATATTTCCTCAACGGGATCATTGAGGAAGAACTATATGTAGATAAACCTCAGGGATTTGAGGTACATTGGATGGAGTCTCATGTGTGTAGTCTTAAGAGATCCCTACACAAACTCAAATAGGAACCTAAGGCATGATACTCTAGGATTGATGGATACTTGCATAGTATGGACTTTACCAAGAGTGAGGTGGATCCTAACTTGTACTTCATACTTGTTGGGGATGATCCACTCTTCATGGTACTGTATGTGGATGATTTGTTTCTCACAGGTGTAGAGGATCTTATTGTAGGGTGAAAAGTATATTTGGATGCATATTTGGAGATGAAGTGTTGATGCATAATTTCTTTGGGTTATAGGTATGGAATATATCGGTAGAGATATTCTTTGGTCAAGGGAAGTACACCATATATATATTCCTTGGTCATGGGAAGTACATCGTAGATATATTCCTTGGTCAAGGGAATTACACTGTAGATATCATGAGGAGATTCATGATGGATGACTATATACTGATGGTTAGAAATACGAAGAAGGTTTTCACTTCAGATTTAGAGTTTGGGGATCTGAGGATATACAAGTAGTTGATAGGGTCTTTGATGTATTTGGTCAAGACCAAGATAGAAATATGTTTTGTTGTCAACACCTTGAGTTAGTTCATGGTGAAGTTGAGGCAGGTTCATTGGATAGCAACAAAGCATGTTCTTATGTACTTGAGAGGTATATTGGAGTATGGGTTGAGGTATCCTGGAGGTGACATAGTGACGTTGCATGGATATTTAGACTCATATTGGGTAGGGAGTGTAGTATATAGGAAGAACACCTTAGGGTGTTTCTTAAGGTTGGGATCAATATTGATTACATGTTTCAACAAGAATCAAACTTCGGTAGCACTCAGTTTATCAAAGACAAATTATATTGAAGCTAATATGGATAGTTGTGAATCCATTTGTCTTTACAAATTTATTATAGGGTTATTTGATTAGGAGTTGGAGCCCATAGTGACATACTGGTACAATTAGATATGTATTAAACTATTTGAGAATCAATTATTCCATGACATGTCCAAGCATATTGAGATCAAGTATCACTTTATCCAAGACATGATCCAAAAGGGATCATTCAAGCTTCAATATGTTTCCAAAAATGAGCAGGTTGAAAATATTCTGAGAAAACATTTGGTTAAAGGTAAGATTGTGATCTTCAGGGGAAAACTTGGAGCGATGCATAATACCTTCCTTGCTAAGAGGGAGTGTTGATGTGTGTAGCATCAGTCAGGTACTTCAACACATATCTAAGTTGGTTTCAATAGATTTGAGCTACAACAACAGCTTCATTCTATATGGAGTTTTCCATACAGTATTTGTGTGCATGTACATGCGTTTCAGTGGAGAGAGGTGTGTATACATCAGTTTTCTTAAGGAAAGGAACATACATCTCAGAAGACGTAAAAGTTCAGGTAGTGATTTTATTTGAGGTAAGTTTGATTATAAGGTTGTAGATGAAGAAATTATTGATTCCCTTAAGAAAAATGGTGTTCATAATGATACTGATCATCTTGTTGCTTCATGCAGCTCTCATCCACAACCAAACTCTCTTTGATGGTACATAGAATGTTAACTTGGACTATAAGGGTTTTGTCTATAACCTCCCGGACCTTGGAGACACTAAGAAGGTAATATAATATAGCGGGTGGATTTTTACCATAGACTTCCTAAAAGGTAGAGATGCAAGTAGCTCCATGTTAAGATGTATTGTACCACCATTCAGTTGGTGGTAAACATTGAACCTATTGTAACATAGAATTTTTTTGTGTTATTTTTCATATTTTGCAAAATTGATCAAAACTTGTCTATTTTATTTTTCCAAACCTCTGTCAAGAAAACTTTTTCATTTTCTGAAATTCCTCTTTCAAATCCCCATTTACTGGCACCTAAACACAATCTCGTCAAAATATTTGACCTTTTGCTAACTTCCGTTTACTCTTTCGAAAGCCTCCAAATTTTTCATCAAACATTTTCATCTCCTATTGCTTAATTCTCATAAAAGTGGAAATGTTTATGTCTATCAATGAGTTATGGTAAAACCTATTCTTTCCTTGTTTTTGGTTGCAAAATGTCAATTAATCTTACTTTTTTTTAATCCTAAATCAAATATGTAAAAATAAAAATTATTGAATCATTTATATTATTATAAATTATTATATTTTAATCATTTTTATTTAAAAGAGGGATAACAAATTGTTTTCCTTTTGGTAAAATTTTGGGATTTATGTACAAACCCAAACTCCAAGTTATCAACAATGTTCCACCAAACATCACCCAAATTTCGATACCCAAATCTACCAAAATTTCAAGTAAGAGTCAAGGCATCGAGGAAACATCCACACATGTAGCACCAAATGAAAAGTTCATAAGTGTCTACAGTATGCTCAACTCATCGATATCCATTCCACACTCCTTACTATATGAAAACTTCAAATTATTTTTATGTTATGCATGTGGGATATTGCACAGAGTGCCAGAAAAAAGAAATAAAAGGGTCAAGAAATCATCCACTGGGGATATTTCATCAAAAGAAATTAATGGCTCAAGCGGTACTTCACGTTTCAAATAGCTGAGGTTTTAATCAAATATAACAGACCCAAAGTGTTTTATTCATTTTTTCTTATGCTATGTGGTGCTCGACTATGTTTTCACATTCCTCTTCGATGTTTTGTTAGGTACCATATCTATTATAATAGAAGAAATCAACAATATTGCAGTGAATACCAACAAAATAACAATAAAGAACATAAATATAATAGTAGAACAACAAAATATATGGAACCACAACACCAAAATAATATCTTTATTGGTAGGGAGCAATTTTCACTTGCCTCTTCGAGGGGGAAACCTCCAACAAAGAAGAGTTCTATTAAAATAATTCTCAATAAAAATCCCTCTCATACCTTCTACTCTTATTTATACTAATTTTATCTTATAAAGAACAATCTAGAGGAAGATCTTTCTAGAAGCGAAAACTTCTATTAGGTATTTTTATATTGACTTGTTCATATTTATTAAATCATCCTTATTAACTAGTATCATCCTTTATTACATGGAAATATATTATTCTACCTACATGAGAATTTAGGGGTTTAGGTCCCTAACATGCCCTCTCCCTTGAAGAACATCATTGTCCTAAGTATTGAGATGAGGAAATTCTTGGAGAATAGTGGTTGGATCCCAGGTGCCATCTTTTGGAATTGTATGTTTCCACTGCACTAACACCTCCTTGATGGTGTGTTCATGGAGATTATTCGCATTGGTCCAAGACTGCAAGTGGCTACAACCATATGGAACCTTTAGCATTCAACTCCAGAAGATTGGTTTGAGTTTGGCACTTACTCCCAATCACATTCTTTAAGCATGAGACATGAAAAACAGGATGGATCTTAGAATGAATGGAAAAAGCTAACTGATATGCCACTGGTCCCATGCACTTGTGAATGGTATAAGGACCATAAATTTGGGAGAAAGATTCTGATAGTGTTCAACTTTGAGTGAAGTCTTCTTGTAAGGTTGTAGATGAAGAAACACCTGGTCTCCTGTAGAAAATTGGCATTCTGAACATCATTGATCTGCCTGTTGTTTCATACGATTTTGAGGCATGACCAAATTTTCTTTGAGAGCATGGAGAATGGCGACACGGACTGTAAGAGTTTTTTCAACCTCCTGAACCTTCGAGACCCCTAGTATGTAGGAAAGAAGTGACGGGGGATTTTTTTCATATACTGCTTTAAAAGGAGTCATGCGGGTAATAGTATCATAAGATGTGTTATACCACCATTCATCTAGGGATAACCACTTATCCCACTGATGTTTCCAGTCAGATGAAAAACACATAAAATATGTTTCCAAACAATTTTTTACAACTTTAGTTTGACCATCATTCTATGGTTGATAAGTAGTACTGAGATGTAATTGTGTGCCCTAGAGCTTGAATAGTTCTTGCCAAAAATTTCTAGCAAAAGTGGGATCTTGGCCAGATAGAATAGAATGAGGCATGCCATGAATCTTGAAAATATGATCCATGGAAATCTAAGCCACTGTGGATGTTGTGAATGGGTGTTTAAGATCACAAAGATGAGCATATTTGGAAAGGCAATCAACTACCACCATGATGACAGACTTATTGCTAGATTTAGGTAAACCCACAATGAAATCCATAGAAATGTCCCTCCAACTAGTTAGTGGAATCGGAAGAAGTTGTAGTGTGCATGGATCTTTGACAGTTTCCCCCTTGTTATGTTGAAAAACATCACATTCAGCCACAAAGGTGTGAATTTCTTGTTTCATAAGATCCCATAAAAAATAATGTTTAACTCGTTCATGGGTTTTGGTAAACGCGGGAAGCTCAAATAGCACCATGGTTTTAAGTTGCAATTGGTGGCTTAAATATAGACAACCTTTGCAATTAATCTCTTCATTGTTCCAAGAGTATGTTGGAGAAACTTGAGAATTTTCTTGCAATTGTTGGATCAATTGGGAATATTTGGGGTCTTGCAGCCATTCTTGGCAAATAACTTGGAGCCAATATGGTACAATGAAGGAGAGGCAAAAAGGGGATCCTTCTCCTTTGTAATTTCTAGATAGAGCATCAAACACTACATTTTATTTTCCCTTCTTATAAATGATCTCATAATCATATCCAAACAACTTGGTCACCCATTTTTGTTTCTCTTGGTATGAAATCCTCTATTCTAGGAAATAATTGAGGCTATGATGGTCGGTTTTAATTTGGAAGTGTTTCCACAAGAGAAAGACACCATAGATCCACATCATGCAGAATAGCCAACATTTCCTTTTCATAGATTGATTGGCCAAGATGTCACTCCAAGAGTTGTTTGCTAGTGAAGGACAATGGTCTACCCTCTTGCATGAGTATTTCACCAATGCCTTTCCCAGAGGAATCACATTCAAGGAAAAAAGTCTTTTTGAAGTTAGGAAGGGCCAAGACAAGAGTTGTGCACATGGATTCTTTCAATGCTTGAAAGGATTGATCAACTGCTAGATTCCAAGTGAAAGAATTATTTTTTAGGGGATCACCAAGAGGCACTGCAATTTTTCCATAATTCTTATCAAACTTGTGATAATATCTTGTTGAACACAGAAAACCATGCAATCTCTTGAGATTTTTTGGGTAGTCCAATCCTGCATAGCTTCAATTTTCTTAGGATCCATCCTTACACCATCGTTGTTGACAATATGACCCAAGTACTCCACTTTCGAAGCTCCAAAGGAACATTTATATTTCTTGAGAAAAATTTGATGTTGAGAGAGTAGACTGAGAAATTGATCCACATGGGTAATATGGTCTACCTAGGTTTTACTATAGATGAGAATATCATCGAAGAAAACTAGGACAAAATGACGAAGAAAAGGACGAAAAACATGGTTAATGAGACTTTGGAAAGTGAAGGGAGAATTACACAGGCCAAAGGGCATGGAAAAGAATTCATAGTGACCCTCATGAGTGGGAAAAGAAGTCTTAGGAATGTCTTCCTCTTGCATATGTATCTGGTGGTAGCCAAAACATAGATCAAGTCTAGTAAAATATTGAGCACCATTTAATTCATCCAAAAGATCATCAATGACAAGAATGGGAAATTTTTCTTCGATGGATAATTTATTGAGGGCACGAATGTCAAGATACATACGCCAAGTAACTTATTTTTTGAGTACCCTAACCACAGGGGAATAATAAGGGTTGGTACTAGGGAGGATAATACCTTCGACTAGAAATTCTTGAACAATTTTCTCAATTTCATTCTTTTGGGAAAAGGGATTACGATAAGGGAGAACATTGGGAGCAAGAATTCCCAGAATGAGAGGAATGGAATTATCATGAATACCATGAGAAGGAGGAAGTCCCTAGGGAGTGGAAAACAAATCTTGGTGTTTGGATATGATACATTGGAGGTCTGATCTAGGTGGATATTGGTGGCCACCCACCTATCCCAACTGGATTCTCTTGGCAATTGTTATTTCAAGACATTTTTCTTTAATGATGAAATTTCTATGTAATTGTGGGTTCTACATTTACGGGAATATTATAAAGCCCTACAAAATATCCAAGTGGATATTGGTGGTTGCCCACCTATTCCAACTAGCTTATTTTGGAAGTTTTCATGTCAATACATCTTTATGTACTTCCAAGGCCATTTTAGGGCCTTAAACAATAATTTTTATGTTTCCATAGTCAAACTATAGATGAAGTCAAAATTTGACAGAATAATGTGTATTTATCAAAATTCCCTTTCCAATGGGATATCACATGCCTAAAACGGAGGTCGTATGCAAAAGTTACAACCTCGAGAAGTTGAGGTATCAACTTACCCATCGAGGCCCACATAAATTTTGGTGTTTCATCTCCTAGGGTTAGGTTTTTGGATGTCTAGGGTTTTGGCATTCATGAGTAATGTTAAAAAGGCTTTTGGAGCCTCATTGTGATCATTTCACTTAGAAGAATGTGCATAGAAACCACATCTATTCTCAGAGATAGCTACTACCATTCGAGCAAGTTGTTTTCAGTTCTGCAGTTTTATAGTTTCAACCTATTTTATTTATTTAATAAAAGTTATTGTGTACTAGATATTTGTTTTTGTTCTCCATATCTCTGTGTTATTGTATTCAATCTATTATTCATTTCATTCCAATCGTAAATCCGGATCAGTGGTATTAGAGAGGTCTACTCTTCTTGTTTTTTTCTTCGGGCATGTCCCCGATAAGATCTGGGTACAAGAAGTTGGGACCCGAGCCAGTCAAGCCTTTGCAATATCGGTCGCATCGAATCTGAAAAAAACTCATGGGGGATGAGAATAAATATGACAGAGCAGGAGATCCTTTTAAATTGTTTCTCGAGGAATCCCTTGCATGACAAATGAACGAAATCATGGAAAAATTTACACATATCCTTTGGCGACTACCCATAGGAGACACATATTCATCAAGAGGCCAAGTAAACCCCTTCAAGGTATAAGTAAATTTTGATATTCCATTATTTGAAGGACTGATAGATTCAGATGTTGTAGATAAATGGTTGAATCTTCTCAAAGGGTATTTTTCGGTCCATAATTTTTTCGATAGGGAAAAGATTACTTTTGCACTCCTCAAGGTTGTCCCCCATGTTAAGGACTGGTGGGACACTTACTCTGAGCAGAGGGCCACATAGGAATCTTCAATATTTGTAGTCCCCCCACGTGGGATTCTTTCAAGGATGCCATTAAATAACAATACTACCCTATTGGAAGCTATGAGGACTAGTACACAAGATGGACCACGTTGCGTCAGGAACTAGACATTACCATATTTCACCAATATTTTCCATACCATGCCCACCAAATTGGGTATCAAAGACTCTGAATGAAATTTGGTTCTAAACTACCACAGTTGTCTACATATATACATTCAAACAAAAATGGAGTTTTTGTACATTGCATCATTAGGTGCGACTTATATATATTTTGTCAAGATCAAGAAGAAATTTAAACAAAAGAGGTGAGAGTTTGGATCTACAAAATCCTCATAGATGAAGTAGGGAAAAGGTGGCTCCAGCCCACAAAATAAGGGACAGAGAAAATATGGCCACTCTCAGGACAACTAATCCAAGATGCAACCCAAGAAGCGTAATGAGAAGTCGAAGAAGTACACGGGAAAGTGGTGTGAATACCATAAAATACCTTTGCACAACACCAAATAATGTCGCTCCAAGCAGTCACTGGTGGTCGAGCTGAAAGCTTCCGAGTCAGAGGCAGATTATGAATTCAAATAAAATATGGAAGGATGGAATAAGATTATTGATCTCGAACTAAGTGCTACTTTTTCTACCACCAAATTCCATCCAAGTGAAACAGAAGAAACAGAGGAAGGGGGACACCTCTTTCAATCACATATGTGGGTAAAGGAGGCTCTTCTTCATTTCTTTGTTTATAGTGTTAGCACTGAAAGTCACACTTTGACAGCTAAAGTGTAAGCTCAGCACCAATCAGAATGTATGGAAGGTAATTTGGTTTTTAATAGGTGGATCAACAAGACGGAGAAAGAAAAGGGAGAGGGCAGCAAACTGTAGATTAGTAATCTACACCAGTGGGCAATGGAGTCACAAACATTCTACTCATCAAACGCACAAAAGCTGCTCAACAGAAAACAAGATTCTATGCTAATAGGTGGAAGAATGAAGAAGGAAAACATAAGATAGAATGTTCACTAAACAAAGATCCTCTCAATTTAATGAATCAAAAAATACTTGAATATAAACAATGATTGATGGGAAAATATATAGCAGATCCTCTGCTGCTTAGGGATCCATAAATCATTCACAAACTTTGATCCTTAAATATGAAATATATTCAAATAAGAGGAAATATAAACAAAAGAGTTAGAATCTGAAATCACAGCTCTCATGAGTATAGAATAGCAGTAATTCTTACAATCATAAAATTCCCATAGGATTACAAATGAACACACACATGAAAATTGCCTGCTACAGCTCTCTCTAGCCTCTCTTGGCTCATGAATTCTCTTCTCCAAGAGATCTCTCCTTCCTTAAATAGAAAATAAAATCCAAATAACCTTAGGAGGTTGAATCCATTATCCTCCATTGGATTATAATGCCTTGGAGATAGGTGGCAACAATCAAAGAGACAAAATTACAACAAACTGTTAATTTTAAGGAATTTGTTGGAAGTCATTAATAAATTATTTCCACCTCATTGCATGAGGACTTTTATGGACATAAATATTAGGTGCAGGTGTCCCTTGACATCTAACTGATACTTGAGAAGCCATTTGAATCCTCCTTGACAGGTGGCAACCTCCCAACAAGGCAAATATCAAAACCGTGACTGCTACAGGAAATTTGGTAGCGTCGTTGTAAAACAGTTTGTATATCCACTTTTATGTCTAATATCTCTCAAACCATAACACATTTTGAAACACTGAGAGAGATTTTTGTTATTTGGAATGTTATGAACAAAAAATTCCTCCTGTTTTCAATAATACCTTCTCAATTGTTCACAATCCAAGTTTTAAGTTAGTCACTCAAAAATGGCAGAAGCGTCCATGCAAAATAATTCTGCACAATTTGGCCTCTCCCAAAATTTTGGTAGTGCCTTTAAGTAGTGCCTGCCTATGTGTCTGTGTGAAATTTGGTAGCATAAATCCATGGGTGCTTTTTATGCTTGGAACCTTGTGAGAGTGTTGTCAATGATTTTTCTTGACACTTGGCACCTCAAATTTGAATGTTGGTCTCTCTCTCTTGGCACTTTGTGTATAACTTGATTGATATGATGGCATTGGCCTGTGTCTTTGGCTAGTGTTGTCTTGAGATGTCGATTAATGCTTGAACTTGGAGATTGGGAATAACCCAATATAATTTTAATTTTCCCCAAAATAAATAAAATATCCCATAACAATTATATTCATTTGCCAAAATGAATAATGAAGGACTTATGCAAAGTTGAGGCATAAACCAATCTTGTGATAACATAGGCTCCANAACCCAATATAATTTGAATTTTCCCCAAAATAAATAAAATATCCCATAACAATTATATTCATTTGCCAAAATGAATAATGAAGGACTTATGCAAAGTTGAGGCATAAACCAATCTTGTGATAACATAGGCTCCATGGGGGATATATTCCTCCCTATGAGGCTCTAATAACTCTTGTAGTTTATGTGCCTTATCCTAGGGCTACTCCCAACCTTTAACCTCTGCAATCTTCTTTGATTTGTGACCTTCAACTGAAACTAAATGCAAATGAAAACAAAAGATGACAAAAATGATGGAAATGATGCTTGTCCAGCAAGCTTATTGCACACACCTACTCTAATTATTGGGAAAATGAAGCATTCAAGTTACATGAAACAACCAATGAAGATATTTCATCATTTTTTCAACTGTTTGAATATTTGAAATTTTCTTCCTTAAGCACCATAGATAATTCCTACTTGAAGGCACGTCAAAGAAACATTTGGCAACACACTTTCCATTGAGGAAATCAGTGAGCATGGGCTTACTTTCTGCTTGCAGGCAGGATGCAAATGAATCCTGAAAAACATCATCAATACTTTCCCCTGCGACATTAGGTCCTTCCTCCACTATTCTTGGTTGTTGCATGGCTTGTTGATTTTCTAATTCCTCCTCAATGCATATGGCCTTGGTCCACTCCTGGTCATGAGCTATATTAGGAAAAAGTCTTAGTGATGCTTGTCTTTCTTTAATTTCAACCTCTCTCATCTGATCACATGGCATTCGATCTGGGCTGCTTGATGAAACTGAACTTGTGTCCTCAAGAGGAATAGGGGATTGATAGGGAAATTCATCACAATTAGAAGTGCTTGGGAAACTACATTATTTTGTCTTATCTTCTAATTATGAGGAATATTCACCATAGCTTGGCTTATGGTCCCAATTTCTCTGTTTTTCACCTTCTGAGGTTAGATTATCATCTTTTTCTTCTTTTTCAGCAACAAAAATATGACATCAGGGTTGAAACAAGCTATTGTTTCTTTGATGGGAAGGGTACTTCTCTGATATAAGGTCTTCAACATACTGTTCATGGAAATGATCTTCATAATCATCATACAAAGGTGAATCAATGACCATTTGACTATTATTGGTTCAAGGGATTAGTAAAATAGTTGGGGCAGATGGTTTTTTAGGGAAAACATCCTCATAGTCATCAAAACTTGACAAATCATGGCACATTGGTTCATTAACAATAGGAGGGATTAAAACAACAATTGGTAAGCTATGAATTTGTTCAAGACAAAATACAACACTATCCTCATGCTGAAATAACTTTAAACCTAAGATGACCTCTTGAATTAAAGAATCCAGAAAAGGAGGAGAAAAGGAAGTGATGGATTGTCCATATTGATCTTTCTCTTGGGGACCTAGATTTTGATATGAATGATGCATTTGTTCTTGAAATTTAGGAAAAGCATTATGAAATTCATCATCTAATTCCTTCTCTCTGCAATCATCCCCTTCATCATCACTGCTAGAGGAATCACTTGATGAATATTGAATATATGATGCATACCCCTCACAACAATTCTCAAAAAGTCTTTCATCTAGATAAATTAGCTTGCAATCAGAATAAAAAACATCACGAAAGTCCTTCCAAGAGGAAATACTAGAAGCAACGAGTGTTCTATACCATTGCCTCGCATAGCCTTCCAATGAATACATGAACATTTTCATCAATATATCTTCATGATGGATGTCAAGTTGTTGCATCAAAGCATGAAATTCATGAACATGCTCAAAAGGGTTTTCATTCTCACCTTCATAAAATCTGGGTAGCAGATCTTGCCATTCATCAATTTGAGGCACTAGATGTGGATAACCATATATAGATGAGAAATTGAGTGGGGCAAACCTCTTAGACAGGATAGCCTTCATAGCCATTTAATTTGTCTTATTCCATTGGATTCACCAACAGATTCTGAACAATGGAGTTTCCATGGTGAATGTGCAGTCTTGAAGGTGTCCAACATCAGTCACCATCTAAAGATGGAGCTGTGCAATCTCGTTCTTCATAGGAAGATTTTCAATCTGCTCAAATCCATCCCCGGCAACGACACCAAAAATGTTAGCACTGAAAGTCACACTTTGACTACTAAAGTGTAAGCTCAACACCCATCAGAATGTATGGAAGGTAATTTGGTTTTGAATAGGTGGATCAGTAAGACGGAGAAAGAAAAGGGAGAGATAAGTAAACTGTAGATTAGTAGGCTACAACAATGGGCAATGGAGTCACAAACATTCTACTCATCGAACGAACAAAGGATGCTCAATAGAAAACAAGATTATATGCTAATAGGTGGAAGAATGAAGAAGGAAAACATAATATAGAATGTTCACTAAATAGAGATCCTCTCAATTTAATGAATAAAAAAATACTTGAATATAAAAAATGATTGATGGACAAAATACAATAGATCCTCTACTGCTTAGGGATCCATAAATCATTGACAGCCTTTGATCCTCAAATATGCAATATATTCAAATAAGAAGAAATATAAACAAAAGCGTTACAATCTGAAATCACATCTCTCATGAGTATCCAATAGCGGTAATGCTTAGAATCATAAAATGCTCACAGGATTACAGATGAACACACACATGAAAATGACCTGCTACAACTCTCTCTAGCCTCTCTTGGCTCATGAATACTCTTCTCCAAGAGATATCTCCTTCATTAAATAGAAAATAGCATCCAAATAACCTTAGGATGTCGAATCCCATATCCTCCATTGGATTCTAAGCCTTGGAGATAGGTGGCAACAATCAAAGAGACAAAAATCCAACAAACTACTAATTTTCAATAATTTGTTGGAAGTCATTAATAAATTGTTTCCACCCCATTGCATGAGGCCTTTTATGGAGATAAATATTAGGTTTAGGTGTCCCTTGACATCTAAATTATCCTTTATAATCCATTTGAATCCTCCTTGATAGGTGGCAACCTCCCAACAAGGCGAATATCAAAACCGTGACCGCTACAGGAAATTCGGTAGTGCTGCAGTAAAACATATGGTAGTGTCACTTATATGTCTAATATCTCTCAAAGCATAACACATTTTGAAAAAATGAGAGGTTTTTTTTATTTGGAAATTTATGAACAAAAACCTCCTCTCGTTTTAAAAAATACTTTCTCAATTATTCACAATCCAAGTTTTAAGTTAGTCACTCAAAATTGGCAGAAGAGTCCTTGCAAAATAATTCTGCACAATTTGGTCTCTACCAAAATTTCGGTAGCACATTTAGGTAGCGCCCACCTGTGTGTCTGCGTGCGATTTGGTAGCATAAATCTGTGGGTTCTTTTGATTCTTGGAACCTTGTGAGAGTGTTTTCAATGCTTGTTCTTGACACTTGGCACCTCAAATTTGAATGTTGGTCTCTCTCTTGGCACTTTGTGTATAACTTGAGTGATATGATGGCATTGGCCCGTGTCTTTGGCTAGTGTTGTTTTGAGATGTCGATTAATTATTGAACTTGGAGATTAAAATTAACCCAATATAAATTTAAT
Organism: Picea sitchensis; assembly: GCA_010110895.2. Taxonomy (NCBI): domain Eukaryota; kingdom Viridiplantae; phylum Streptophyta; class Pinopsida; order Pinales; family Pinaceae; genus Picea; species Picea sitchensis. Next base: position 57,543 of record SNQJ01S0006968.1, on the reverse strand, counting down.
TTTCCCCAAAATAAATAAAATATCCCATAACAATTATATTCATTTGCCAAAACGAATAATGAAGGACTTATGCAAAGCTAAGGCATAAACCAATCTTGTGCTAACATAGGATCCATGGGGGATAGAGTTCTCCCTATGAGGCTCTAAGAACTCTTCTAGTTTTAGTGCCTTATCTTAGGGCTAATCCCAACCTTTAACCTCTGCAACCTGCCTTGATCTATGACCTTCAACTGAAACTAAATGCAAATGAAAACTGAAACTGACAAAAAGGATGAAAACGAAGTTTGTCCAAGAAGCTTATTTCACACACCTACTCTAATTATTGGGAAAATGAAGCATTCAAGTTACATGAAACAACCAATGAACCCATTTCATCATTTTTTCAACTGTTTGAATCTTTGAAACGTGCTTCCTTAAGAACTAGAGATAATTCCTATTTGAAGGCACGTCAAAGAAACATTTGGCAATACACTTTCCATTGAGGAAATTAGTGAGCCTAGGCTCACTTTCTGCTTGCAGGCAGGCTACAAATGGATACTGAAAAACATCATCAATACTTTCCCATGCAACATTTCTTTGCATAAAAAGGAAAAGTACCGCATTAGGTCTTTCCTCCACTGTGCTTGGTTGTTGCATGGCTTGTTGATTTTCTGATTTCTCCTCAATGCATATGGCCTTGGTCCACTCCTGGTCATGAGATGTATTAGGAAAAAGGCTTAGTGATCCTTGTCTTTATTTAATTTCAACCTCTCTCATATGATCACATTGCATTTGATCTTGGCTGCTTGATGAAACTGAGCTTGTGTCTTTAAGAGGAATAGGGGGTTGATAGGGAAGTTCATCACAATTAGAAGTTCTCAGGAAACTACATTCTTCTATATTATCTTCTAATTGTGAGGGATATTCATCATATCTTGGCTTATGGCCCCAATTTCTCATTTTTTCACCTTCTAAACATAGATTATCATCTTTTTCTTCTTTTTCAACAACAAAAATATGACATGAGGGGAGACAAGCTATTGTTTCTTTGATGGGAAGGGTATTTCTTTGATATAAGGTCTTCAACAGACTGTTCATGGAAATCATCTTCATAATCATCATACAAAGGTGAATCAATTACCATTTGACTATTAATGGCTAAAGGGATTAGTACAATAGTTGGGACAGTTGGTTGTTCAAGGAAAACATCCTCATAGTCATCAAAACTTCACAAATCATGGTGCACTGGTTCATTAACAATAGGAGGGATTACTACAACAACTGGTAAGCTATGAATTTGTTCATGACAAAATTCAATACTATCCTCATTATGAAATAACTCTAAACCTAAGATGACTGCTTGACTTAAAGAATCAAGAAAAGGAGGAGAAAGGGAAGTGATGGATTGTCCATATTGATCTTTCTCTTGGGGGCCTAGATTTTGATATGAATGATGCATGTGTTCTTTAAATTTAGGAAAAGCATTATGAAAGTCATCATCTAAGTCTTGCTCTCTACAATCATCCCCATCATCATCACTGCTAGAGGAATCACTTGATGAATCCTCAATATATGATGCATACCCCTCACAACAATTCTCAAAACGTCTTTCAGTTGGATAAATTAGCTTGCAATGAGAATAAAAAACATCATGAAAGTCCTTCAAAGAGGAAATAATAGAAGCAGTGAGTGTTCTATACCATTGCCTCACATAGCCTTCCAATGAATACATGAACATTTTCATCAATATATCTTCATGATGGATGTCAAGTTGCTGCATCAAAGCATGAAATTCATAAACATGCCCAAAAGGGTTGGCATTCTCACCTTTATAAAATATGGGAAATAGATATTTACATTGATCAATTTGAGGCATAGGATGTGTATGACCATATATAGCTGAGAAATTGAGTGGGGAAAACCTCTTGGCTAGGATAGCCTTCATAGCCATTTAATTTGTCTCATTCCAGTGGAGTCACCAATAGATTATGAAAAATGGAGTCACCATGTTGAATGTGTAGTCTTGAAGCGAACATCAGTCACCATCTAAAGCTGGAGTTGTGCAATGTCATTCTTCCCAGGGAGATTTTCAATTTGCTCAAATCTGTCCTCGACAATGGCGCAAAAACTGTTAGCACTAAAAGTCACACTTTGACTGCTAAAGTGTAAGCTTAGCACCCATCATAATGTATGGAAGGTAATTTGGTTTTGAATAGGTGGATCAGCAAGATGGAGAAATAAAAGGGAGAGGGCAGCAAACTGTAGATCAATAGGCTACACCAATGGGCAATGGAGTCACAAACATTCTACTCATCGAAGGCACAAAAGATGCTCAACAGAAAACAAGATTATATGATGATAGGGGGAATAATGAAAAAGGAAAACATAATATAGAATGTTCACTAAACAAATATCCTCTCAATTTAATGAATCAAAAACTCCTTGAATATAAACAACGACTGATGGGCAAAATACAACAGATCCTATGTTTCTTATGGATCAATAAATCATTGACATCCTTTGATCCTCAAATCTGCCATATATTCAAATAAGAAGAAATATAAAAAAAAGAGTTACAATCTGAAATCACAGCTCTCATGAGTATCCAATAGAAGGAATGCTTACAATCATAAAATTCCCACAGGCTTACAAATGAACACACACAGGAAAATTGTCTGCTACAACTCTCTCTAGCCTCTCTTGGCTCATGAATCCTCTTCTCCAAGAGATCTCTCCTTCCTTAAATAGAAAATAGCATCCAATTAACCTTATAAGGTTGAATCCCATATCCTTGATTGGATTCTATGCCTTGTAGATAGGTGGCAACAATCAAAGAGACAAAAATCCAACAAACTGCTAATTCTCAGGAATTTGTTGGAAGTCACTAATAAATTGTTTCCACCTCATTGCATGAGGCATTTGATGGAGATAAATATTAGGTCTAGGTGTCCATTGACATCTAACTGATCCTTGAAAATCCATTCGAATCCTCCTTGATAAGTGGCAACCTCCCAACAAGGCGAATCTCAAAACTTTGACTGCTACAGGAAATTCGGTAGCGTCGTTGTAAAACAGTTGGTAGTGCCACTTCTATGTCTAATATCTCTCAAACTATAACTCATTTTGAAAAATTGAGAGAGGTTTTTCTCGTTTGGAATGTTATTAACAAAAACCACCTCCATTTTTCAAAAATCACTTCTCAATTGTTCACAATCCAAGTTTTAATTTAGTCACTCAAAACTGGCAGAAGCGTCCTTGCAAAATAATTCTACACAATTTGGTCTCTGCCAAAATTTTGGTAGCGCCTTTAGGTAGCACCCACCAGTGTGTCTGTGTGCAATTTGGTAGCATAAATATGTGGGTGCTTTTGATTCTTTGAACCTTGTGAGAGTGTTGTCAATTCTTTTTCTTGACACTTAGCACCTCAAATTTGAATGTTGGTCTCTCTCTTGGCGCTTTGTGTATAACTTGATTGATATGCTAGCATTGGCCTATGTCTTTGGCTAGTGTTGTTCTAAGGTGTCGACTAATTCTTGAACTTGGAGATTGGGCATAACCCAATATAATTTTAATTTTCCCCAAAACAAATAAAATATCCCATAACAATTATATTCATTTGCCAAAATGAATAATGAAGGACTTATGCAAAGCTGAGGCATAAACCAATCTTGTGCTAACATAGGATCCATGAGGGATAGATTCCTCCCTATTAGGCTCTAAGAAATATTGTATTTTCAGTGCCTTATCCTAGGGCTTCTCCCAACCTTTAACCTTTGCAATCTTCTTTGATCTGTGACCTTCAACTGAAACTAAATGCAAATTAAAACTGAAACTGACAAAAATGATGAAAACGATGCTTGTCCAACAAGATTATTGCACACACCTACTCTAATTATTGGGAAAATGAAGCATTCAAGTTACATGAAACAACCAATGAAGCCATTTCATAATTTTTTCAACAGTTTGAACCTTTGAAATGTGTTTCCTTAAGCACAAGCGATAATTCCTATTTGAAGGCACATCAAAGAAACATTTGGAAATACACTTTCCATTGAGGAAATCAATGATCCTAGTCTCACTTTATTCTTGCAGGCAGGCTACAAATGGATCCTGAAAAACATCATCGATACTTGCCCCTTTGACATTGCTTTGTGTCAAAAGGAAAATTATTGCATTAGGTCCTTCCTCAACTGTGCTTGGTTGTTTCATGGCTTGCTGATTTTCTGATTCCTCCTTAATGCATATGGCCTTGGTCCACTGCTCATCATGAGGTGTATTAGGAAAAAGTCTTAGTGATTCTTGTCTTTCTTTAATTTCAACCTCTCTCATCTGATCACATGGCATTTGATCTTGGATGCTTGATGAAACTGAACTTTTGTCTTCAAGAGGAATAGGGGGTTGATAGGGAAGTTCATCACAATTAGAAGTGCTTGGGAAACTACATTCTTCTGTCTTATCTTCTAATTGTGAGGGATATTCATCATATCTTGGCTTATGGTCCCAATTTCTTAGTTTTTCAGCTTCTAAAATTAGACTATCATATCCCCCGGATGGGGTGTTATTTATGGCCACGGGGCATACGGAGGAGGGTGGCATTCGGCCACCAAGCACGAGGCCACGTGATATGCCCGTGCCAGAACCCATCAACACCCTCCAGCATTAATTCGATGCAGTCAGCCATTAAAGCTGGTACGAGCGCACTAAAAGCTTGTAATATCTAGCTATCCTGCGACCTCCATATCACTACTATTACGCAAATGGGATTATCATATGTTTGCCCGGTCCATAATCTCCACACCAGGAGTGGTGAGTGCTCTCCTGCGCGCTCTTGGGCAAACCTAACTCATTCCCTGGTGCACTTCTTTTACTCTCATAGCCTCCACGCCTCCTGCGACTCGGCCTACTTCATCCCTCAGCCAGTTACTATGCCTCATGAACGAGGGAAGCCGCGAAGGGGCTCCCCCTAGAGTCCCCGAAGGCCTTCCCCTTCGCCTCCTGCCTCCCGGACTTCCACCAGGACTCCGGCACCTTGGTCAGCCAATACACCCCCGCTCCCGCACCCTGCTCCAGCTGAACCACTTCATGGCATCCTTCTCTCTGTTATTCCACCTCGGCACTCTGCAGAAGACCTCCCTTCTCTCTGTAGACCTGGAAATTATACACAACAGGCCCCCGTTTCCAATGTCGGGGTGCAGCTCTGGGATAATCTTGATAACATATATGACTTGGTATTCGAATTAAGAAAGGAGATAGATGACCTCCACTTCCGAGTGAATTCCACCAACGCCAAGGTGATGACACTCCTCCATCTCTTGGCCTCCATGAGCGTGTCCTTTCCCTCTCACCCGGGTGATGAATCCTCAGCGGAAGTGCCCCATGCAGCGACTCAACCTGGTAACGCCACAGAACAATGCGCAGTCAGCACGGGGATGGCATGCATTGCGTCAACGAGCCAGCAACTGCAGACGGAGGCACCAGTGGACGAGCGAGCAACGGACAGGGCTATCTCCGCGATGCTCTGGGATTCTGGACTCTCCTTCTTAGTGGAGCCAGGTGTCTAACTGTGTTTCGAGGCAAATTTTGCTCATCCTAGCTAGTTTTATTTTGACAGCATACTTATACTTATTATCTGTTTAGTCTCAGCACTTTTTAGTAAACTTTTAAGGATGACTGGACTGGTTTCCCCTCTGTTGGGGCAGTGCAGTTAGGCCAAACTATCAATGAATGTAATCTGGCCCTTTCACCAGTCTTTTGAAGGAACTTAATATATCATACTCTTACTTAAAAAAAATAAAAAATTAGACTATCATATTTTTCTTCTTTTTCACGAACAAAAATATGACATGAGGGTTGAAACAAGCTATTGTTTCTTTGATGGGAAGGGTACTTCTATGATATAAGGTCTTCAACAGACTGTTCATGAAAATCATCTTCATAATCATTATACAAAGGTGAATCAATGACCATTTTACTATTAATGGTTGAAGGGATTAGTACAATAGCTAGGATAGCTGGTTGTTCAGGGAAAACATCCTCATAGTCATCAAAACTTGACAAATCATGGTGCACTGGTTCATTAACAACAGAAGGGATTACAACAACAACTGGTAAGCTATGAATTTGTTCATGACAAACTGCAACACTATTCTCATGATGAAATAACTCTGAACCTAAGATGACCTCTTGACTTAAAGAATCGAGAAAGGGAGGAGAAAAGGAAGTGATGGATTGTCCATATTGATCTTTCTCTCAGGGACCTATATTTTGATATGAATGATGCATATGTTCTTGAAATTTAGGAAACGCATTATGAAAGTCATCATCTAAGTCCTTCTCTCTACAATCATCCCCATCATCATCACTGCTAGAGGAATCACTTGATGAATCCTGAATATATGATGCATACCCCTCACAACAATTCTCAAAAAGTCTTTTAGCTAGATAAATTAGCTTGAGATGAGAATAAAAAACATCATGAAAGTCCTTCAAAGAAGAAATACTAGAAGCAGGGAGTGTTCTATACCATTGCCTCGCATAGCCTTCCAATGAATACATGAACATTTTCATCAATATATCTTCATGATGGATGTCAAGTTGCTGCATCAAAGCATGAAATTCATGAACATTCTCAAAAGGGTTGTCATTATCACCTTCATAAAATATGGGCAGCAGATCTTCCCATTCATCAATTTGATGCACGAGATGTGGATAGCCATATATAGCTGAGAAATTGAGTTGGGCAAACCTCCTAGCTGTGATAGCCTTCATAGCCATTTAATTTGTATCATTCCAGTGGAGTCACCAATAGCTTCTGAACAATGGAGTCACCATGGTGAATGTGTAGTCTTGAGGGTGTCCAACTTGAGTCACCATCTAAAGTTGGAGCTGTGCAATGTCGTTCTTCCCAGGGCTCTTTTCAATCTGCTCAAATCCGTCCCCGGCAAAGGCACCCAAAATGTTAGCACTGAAAGTCACACTTTGACTACTAAAGTATAAGCTCAACACCCATCAAAATGTATGGAAGGTAATTTGGTTTTGAATAGGTGGATCAGAAAGACAGAGAAAGAAAATGGAGAGGGAAGCAAACTGCAAATCAGTAGGCTACACCAATGGGCAATGGAGTCACAAACATTCTACTCATCGAAGGCACAAACGATGCTCAACAGAAAACAATATTATATCCTAATAGGTGGAAGAATGAAGAAGGAAAACACAATATAGAATGTTCACTAAATAGAGAGCCTCTCAATTTAATGAATCAAAAAATACTTGAATATAAACAATGATTGATGGGCAAAATACAACAGATCCTCTGCTGCTTAGGGATCCATAAATCATTGACATCCTTTGATCCTCAAATATGCAATATATTCAAATAAGAAGAAATATAAACAAAAGAGTTAGAATCTGAAATCACATCTCTCATGAGTATCCAATAGCAGTAATGCTTACAATCATAAAATTCCCACATGCTTACAAATGAACACACACAGGAAAACTGCCTGCTAAAACTCTCTCTAGCCTCTGTTGGCTCATGAATCCTCTTATCCAAGAGATCTCTCCTTCCTTTAATAGAAAATAGAATCCAAATAACCTTAGGAGTTCGAATCCCATATCCTCCATTGGAATCTAATCCTTGGAGATAGGTGGCAACAATCAAAGAGACATAAATCCAACAAACTACTAATTTTCAGGAATTTGTTGGAAGTCATTAATAAATCGTTTCCACCTCATTACATGAGGCATTTGATGGAGCTAAATATTAGGTGCAGGTGTCCCTTGACATCTAAATCATCCTTGATAATTCATTCGAATCCTCCTTGACAGATGGCAACCTCCCAACAAGGAGAATATCAAAACGATGAATGCTACAGGAAATTCGGTAGCGCCACTGTAAAATAGTTGGTAGAGCCACTTCTATGTCTAATATCTCTCAAACCATAACACATTTTGAAAACCTGAGAGAGTTTTTTTTTATTTGGAATGTTATGAACAAAAACCTCCTCTAGTTTTCAAAAATTCTTTCTCAATTATTCACAATCCAAGTTTTAAGTTAGTCACTCAAAACTGGCAAAAGCGTCCTTGCAAAATAATTCGGCACAATTTGGTCTCTGCCAAAATTTTCATAGCACTTTTAGGTAGCGCCTAACTGTGTGTCTGAGTGAAATTTGGTAGCATAAATCTGTGGGTGATTTTTATGCTTGGAAACTTGCGATATTTTTTTCAATGCTTCTTCTTGACACTTGGCACCTCAAATTTGAATGTCGGTCTCTCTCTTGGCTCTTTGTGTATAACTTGATTGATTTGTTGGCATTGGCCTGTGTCTTTGGCTAGTGTTCTCTTGAGATGTGAATTAATGCTTGACCTTGGAGATTGGGCATAACCTAATATAATTTTAATTTTCCCCAAAATAAATAAAATATCCCATAACAATTATATTCATTTGCCAAAATGAATAATGAAAGACTTATGCAAAGTTGAGGCATAAACCAATATTGTGCTAACAGATAGCAACAATCATAAGAACCAAATCTCAACAGAGGTTGTCAAGTGGCTAGACCTTTCAGTGACACTGCACTTGCAACCCTACACTATTGGTTGGCTTCACTAAGGAAGAGATCTTTGCGTCAACCAACAATATCATCTGCCATACAACATCATTCCCTTCAAAGACGAGGTAAAAATTGTGTGATATTTCTCCCCTTGAATCTTATGACATTCTTTTAGGCCAACTATATTTGTGGAAGAGACATGATATGTATGATTCTAGACCTCACAGTGTTATTATTACTTTGGGTAGATAATTGTACAAGATACCATAGGTAGTGTCGCATACCTATATTTCTTTAATATCTGCTAAGAAATGTAGTAAGGTCATTTCATAGACTGGGAAGTTTCTCTTCTTTGTGATCCATGCTTACAGTAAGAAGAAATCATTGCCACATCTGTGACCTCTACACAAAGCCTCTCTTTGCAGTAGAATAAAGTGGACGGGATAGTGGAAGAGTACAGAGACATCTTCTCCTCAACCACCGGGGTACCGATGCACTACCAATTCAAGCATCCAATTGATTTAACCCCTGGTGCACCTCTTCCTAATGGACCAGTCTATCATTTCTTGCTGATGGAAAATGAAGAAATCAAGCATCAAATCCAAGAGATGCTTCAAAAGGGACACATCCGACCCATCTCCTCTCCTTGTGGAATCTTGCTTGTACCGATACAGCAAAAATATGGGACATGGTATCTTTGCATTGATTACAGAGAATTAATCAAAATCACAATCAAGAACCAATACCCAATTCCCCAAATTGATGACCTTCTTGACCAACTCAAGTGGGAAAATTTCTTCAGCAAGATTGATCTAAAGTCTTCCTACTACTAGTTTCCCATCGAACCGACTGATTTATGGAAGACAACTTTCATATCTAAAGAAGGTCTCTTCCAATGGCTAGTCATGCCCTTTTGCTTAACAAATGCACCAACAAATTTCATGATCCGAATTATTTTCAACACGAAATGAGAGCGGAGATATAATAAAAAATTATACAGAAATATATTGGATATCCAACAATATAACATAAATGTATCAGAGATGAAACCATAAACATAGAGATACAATAATACAAATTCTATTAATGAGAGAAAATGTGCAAAGACTATAAAAATACAGAGTGAAAGACTCGCTATAATGGTGGCAACTTATCTCTAAGAAGAGATTTGACGTCTACTCGCATTCGCAAGATGATGATTATTAAAATGAGGCTCTAAGAGCATTTTTAACATAAGGAAAATACAAAACCCTAACCTCAGAAGATGAAAATCCAAAAGGTTTGCGGGCCCCGATGGAGGTAGTTGATACATCAACTTCTCGGAGGCATAACTTTTGCATATGATCTTCGTTTGCGGTGCTCAATACCTCGTTAGAAATATTTATCCGAGGAATACAATTTTTGTGTGAGAAACATCGAAAGAACTTCCATGTTTCTCCTCATTTTCCCAAAAAATGTCTTTTAGGGCCTCAAGACGGCTCCAGAAGTTTAGGACCCGAAAAACTGCTAAAAATAGTAAATTACCAAAATTGCCAGAAAATTGTTTTGAGCCAGTTGGAAAAGGTGGGTGGCCACCAATATCCACCTGAATCATTTCATGAGGTTGATGGATGATTTATTGAGACTCTTCACCAACTCTTTTGTGGTGGTATATCTGGATGATATCCTCATCTTCAACAGAACTTGGGAGGAGCACACGTAGCATATTTAACAGGTTTTGAGCACATTGCAATAGCACAAGCTATATACCAACTTGGAAAAATTATCCTTTGGAATGAACATGGTCCAATACTTGGGCTACATTGTTGATGAGAATGGGGTACATGTGGATCCAGCTAAGATCCAATTCATCCATGACTAGCCAGCCCCGACCACACTAACTGATCTTCGGATCTTCTTGGGACTTGCCAACATCTATCGGTGGTTTGTGTTGGGATTCTCCCATATTGCACCGGCCCTCAGCCAAGTGACTAAGGGAGGTGGAAAGGAAAGGTTCACATGGGGTAAGGCACAACAACAGTCATTTGTTGATCCAAAGCATCGCTTGTGCTTAGCTCCAGTACTCTCCTTACCTTATTTGCAACAACCATTTGAGATTTGAGACAGATGCATTTGACTATGTTGTAGGAAAAGTTATCACTCAGCACGGTCATCCAGCAACATACCATAGTGAGACACTTTCAGATACTGTCCGAAAATACCCCACCTATGAAAAGGAAATGTATTCCATTGTGCAAGACTATCATAAATGGAAACATTACATTCTCGGAAATGAGACAATCATCCACACTGATCACAAGTCTTTGCAGTTCATACAGAAACATAAGAAGTTGTAGAAATACTACCATCAAAATTGGTCCACATACTTGCAACAGTTCCATCTCAACATCAAGTATAAGACTTATGATAGCCTTAGTCAACCTCTTGTTGTTGCACTCACCACCATGCTCCATTCATGTGGGCATAAGGCATCTGAGTGGCCCCAACTTTATCAGCATGATCATGACTTCACTACCACTTATCAAATATTGGGTACAGATGTGAATGTCATTGATTTTCACATTTAGGATGGATTGTTATGCTATATGGACCACCTCTATGTTCCCACAAGCAAGCATGCAAAGCTGATTTGGGAGGTTCACTATAGTCAAATGGTAGGACATTTTGACGTGGAGAAAATTGTGGTTGTTCTATAGAAACATTTTTATTGGCCAAAACTTTTATAGGACGTCAACAAGTATATCATATCTTGCACTTCATGTGCCAATGCCAAGCCAACCATCAAGAAGCTAGGATTATACACCCCTCTTCCTACTCCCAAGAGGCCTTGGGAATCCATATCGATGGATTACATGTATGTCTTTCCATTCACCAAGAAAGGCAATGATTGTGTATTTGTGGTGGTTGATTGGTTTTTGAAGATGGCCATTCTCATAGCTTGCAAGAAGAGCATCACAATATCAGATACTATCAAGATCTTCTTCGAACGGTTGTGGGTCCATTTTGGGATGCCACATACCATCATCTCATATCAAGATAATAGGTTCCTCAACACATTTTGGTTGAGTCTTTGGTCACTATTGAACACCAAGCTCACTAAATCCACCACCTTCCAACCCCAAAATGATGGAAAAACAAAGGCCATCAATCAGATGATTATGCACATCCTGCACATGTATAACTCTAAGAATTTGCGTACATGGGCTGAGAGTCTTCCCTATGTTCAACACAACTACAACAGGGCTCTCCATAGCTCCACTGACCATAGCTCATTTCATGTGGGGTTGGGATTCCAACCCTTGGGTCCCATTGATGTTGCACTACCTATTGCAACCACACAGGTAGGATCTTCCCATGTTCAGTCTGAGGCTGAAAAATCCACTAGATTCATTGAGTGGATTTATCACATCTGCCAACAGGTCCACGAGATTTTGCAAAAATCCAATGCTAAGTACAAGAAGTGCCATGATCAACACTGGGTACCTCAAAAGTTTCAGGTGGGAGACAAGGTCTGGTTACATTTGCAAAAAGAGAACCTTACAGGTCCCCATCAAAAGCTCCATCCACTTCGCTATGGGACTTACACTATCACCAAGGATGTGGGTGACAATGATTTTGATCTCAACACTCCCCCCTTCCTTGGCTTACACCCATTGTTCAATGTGGACCTCCTTCGACCATATTTTCCACCATTATTGGACACCTCGGAGACCGAATAATAGTTGACACCAACAGAGCTCAACACTGACTACATGGAACATGCATCCACTGATTAGATAGTGGACCCACAGGTCAAGGTAACTCACTAGTAGAGGATCCAACTTTATCAGGTTTTCAAGGCAGGGCAGCTCCTGCACCAAGGAAAGTGGTTCACCCAGGGCCAAATTCAATAGAAATTTCCTCACTTGATGGGGGCACTCAACACAATGGATACCATTTCCTCTTAAGGGGGGAGGACTGTTCTAGGTGGATATTGGTGGCCACCCACCTATTCCAAATGGATCCTCTTGACAGTTGTTAGTTCGACATGTTTCTCTTTAATGATCATATTTATTTGTAATTGTGGGTTATTCACTTCTGGGGCTACCCTGAATATCTAGACAACATCCAAGTGGATATTGGTGTCCTCCTACCTATTCCAACTGGCTTATTTTGGAAGATTTCATGTCAGTACGTCTTTTTGTACTTCCAGGGTTGCTTTGGGGCCCTAATTTTTTTTTTTTTTTAGTCCTGCCATAGTCAAACTGAAGACAAAGTTATACATTGACAGCATAATGTGTAGTTCTCGAAAATACCTTTCCAACGAGATATCACATACCTAAAACAAAGGTCGTATGCAAAAGTTACGACCTCAAGAAATTGAGGTACCAACTTACCCATCGAGGCCCACATAACTTTTGGTGTTTCATCTCCTAGGGTTAGGTTTTTGAATGTATACGATTTTGGCATTCACGAGTAATGTTAAAAATTCCTGTTGAGCCTCATTGTAATCATTCTTCTCAGACAAATGCACATAGCAACCACATCTCTTCTCAGAGATAGCTACCACCATTCAATGAAGTTGTTTTTAGTTATGTAGTTTTACAGTTTAAGCCTATTTTATTTATTTAATATAAGTTATTGTTCACTGGATATATGTTGTTGTTAGTTGTATCTTTGTTTTATTGTATTCAATACTTTGTTCATTTCATTCCGCTCATAAATCCAGATCAAGGTCAGGATGCACCACATGTGTCTCAATTGCTTAAATAGAATGGATTTGGGAAATAATGTCGGAATGACGTTTTTTGAGGATATTTTCCATTCGATGGGAACTAATGATCTCAGGGGATCCTGTTGTGATTCCTTGGAATTTACATTTTTTTCCCTCCTATTGGAATTCCATGGTTAATTCCTTAAAATCCATGAGGATAGGACCAAGTGTGTAACCATTCCACACCGTGGACAATATCACAACCACCCATGTTAATAGAAAACATATGAGATTTTAGGTGGTACTTCCCAATTTGGGGATGCACATTTTCACAATGCCCCCCATATTTCATGGAACCACGATTGGAAATCATGATTTGAAAGTTGTTGATTGCATGTATCTAGAAATGGGTTTCTTGGGAAATACAATGGTGAACAAAATTATGAGTGTTGCCATTGTCAATTAAGATGATGACCTTTCGATTATTAATGTAGCTAATGAGCTTGAGGGTTTGGGGAGAAAAGAATCTAGTGATATAATTCATTGAAATGATAGGTTCTACTTATGGTTGGTCATAGGGTGGAGTAATATCAGTTGGATCAGATAACTTTTCCATAGGGGGGGTCTCGATATCTTCTTCAAAAACATCCTCAGAAATGGCCATAAACAACTTGTGTTCCTTACACTTTTGCTCGGGAAAATATTTGTCATCAGAATTATAACAAAGGCCCTTGAGTTGGTGCTCCACCATTTCATCCCAAGTTAATTTTTGGATCTTGAGGGGAGTGGGAGGAGTTTAGGGTTAGTAGGTCGAGTGAGAGGAACAAAGGAAGGTTTGTGGGTTTGAGCATAGACAATCGTTTTGGATTCCTTAGCACATTGAGTAGATTTCAACCAAGTGTGAGGGCAAGCCATGAGGACCTAGGCTCAAATTTCCTATTTGAGTCCACTGATAAAACATTCCCGAAAGAAGGCATCAAACATGCCCTCTATTCTGAAAGCCAAGTGTTCAAAGGAATATATAAAGTCTTCCACTCTTCCAGATTGCTTCAACTTGGACAAATGACCAAGATAGTGGGTGTGAGTGTCAAAGTAATCATATAGCTCTGTCACAAACTGAGTCCAAGAAACATACCCATGGCATGTATTTCTACACCATTTCCACCATTGCCAACTTTCTATATCCAAATAGAGGACACCATAATGAAGTTTGGACAAATCATCAATAATTCCATGCAAGGAGATATATCGTTCCATTTGAGTGACCCAATCAGTGGTATCGGATCCGTCAAAATTGTTCACTTCAACTAGGGGAAGGCTGGTGTCATGAGGAAGGGAATTGGAATGAAGGTCCATATTATGGGAAGAATTATCACCTTCAGAGTGGGAAGTTTTTCAAGGAAGGGAGAGATAAGGGACTGTTTCAACCACTGGGTGAGGGAGGACAATTCACCCTTAAACTTTGCCAATTCATTAGTAACTTTGGCCTCGAAGGTGTCCAAGTGGGAATTATTGGAATCAATTTTAGAGGTCATTCTTTGAATGTCTACCTTGTGTTGTTTGGATTCATCTTGCAAGTGAAGTAATTCTTGGTTGCAAGTGTTGGTCATGTGTGAAGGAGGGGAACAAAAGAGGGAAAGTTAGACCATGTAAAAAGAGTAAAAAATGATGTATATGAGTGCGTTCCATGTGAGAAGAGGAATGAAATGAGATAGGTATCAAATAAGGGTGTGAAAGGTAAAAAAGAGGTTAAAATGATAGGTATCACTACAATCAAGGCGGAAAGGGGAATCCAACGATATAGATCTAACATAAGGCTTTAGTGGATAAAAAAAAGTTAAAATTATAGGTGTCAAAATGATCCAGATGAAAAGGGGAATCCAATGAGATATGTCTCAAATAAGGGTGTTAGAAGGTCCCATACTCACTTTTGTTTTTGCTCCTTTTTTCCTTTTCTTTTTTTTGTTTCCTATTCTTTTTCCCTTTTTTTTTAACTTCTCTAGGGTTTTATGTAGATATGAATAATATTGTAGTATTGAAATGCCCAAATTCTTACTAGAAAAAATAAAATAAATGTATAGTAATTTTCGCAACTTGAATGCATGAGGAAAGGTTGTAGGGAAATAGATCTTATCTGTTCCTTTTCTACATGTAATTTTTGCAACCTGGATACTACAGGAAAGGTTGCATGGAAACATGTCTTCTCTATTCCATTTCTGTTTGGTTTCCTTCCCTAGGGTTAGGGTTTTCAGGGTTCCTACAGACAAGGGTTTTCCCTGTGCTATAACTCTCTGATATATATGCGGGGTCCAACGGTAGTTCTCGGTCCAATATCTCAGGGCACTAACTAGGGAGGCTAGACTATAACCTTAGATATACTAACCGAATACCCAAGTACTTGATCTAGGTGGATATCGGTGGCCACCCACCTTTTCCAACTCGCTCAAAACAGTTTTCTGGCAATTTTGGCAATTTACTATTTTTAACAGTTTTTAACTTTTGGGGCCATTTTGAGGGCCTAAATGAAGGTTTTTCATGGTCGAGCTTCTCAATGATAGTTGAAGGATATGATTGAGCCCCCGAAATGAATCTCCTTGATGATACCTTTCCAACAGGCTATTGTGGCCTAAAACAAAGATCGTATGCAAAGTTACAACACTAGGAAGTTGATGTACTAACTTACCCAAACATGGCCCACATGACTTTTGACGCTTCATCTCCTAGGGTTAGGTTTTTGGATGTCTATGGTTTTTGACATCCCTGGTTATTGTAAAAATTCCTTCAAAGCCTCATTGTAATCATCTTATTGTGAATGAGTGAAACCATCACATCTCTTATCAGAGATAAGCCCCCACCATTCCAACCAGTTTGTTTTCCGCTACATATTACAGTTTTAGCTTATTTCATTATTGAATAGAAAACTAGTTTTACTGTATCTCTCTTATTCCATGTTAAGCATATTTTAATAATCTATATTCATTTCATTCTGCTCATAAAATATGGATCAGTAGTATCAGAGTGGTCTTCTCCTTGTCGTTGTAATGCATGTCCCCAACAAGGTCAGGGTACAAAGAATTGGGTCTCGATCTTGTTTTTCTTGAGGAATAAATCTCTCTCATGCCCAAGTGACCTCTCATGGCAGGAGAAAATAAATATGATGGGACATGAGATCCTTTCAAAATGTTGCTTGAGGAAGCCCTGATGCAACAGAGGAACAAGATGATGGATAGTTTCGTGCAATTCCTTCGACGACTACAAACGGGCAACACATCTTCCTTGAGTGGAGACGTCACCCTCTTCAACGTACAAATAAACTTCGATATTCCTATATTTGAAGGTCAGATAGACATAGAGGTTATAGATAAGTGGTTGAATCTACTAGAAGGGTATTTTTCTGTCCATAACTTTTCGAATAGAGAAAATATTATTTTTTCACTCCTCAAAGTTGTTCCCCATGTCAAGGATTGGTGCAAAACTTTCTGTGAGCAAAAGGAAACAGAGGAACCCTCATTATTTACAGTCACGGCCACCTGGGAATCCTTCAGGGATACTATTAAGGAACAATACTACATTTTCGGAAGTTATGACGACTTGTATACAAATGGACCACACTGCGGAAAGAAAGAGACAAAGCAGTGCCATAGTTCACAAATATCTTCCATACCTTACACACCAAGTTGGGTATCAAAGATTCGAAGTGACATTTGGTTCTCAAGTATTGCAGTGCTCTGCATAGATACATCCAAACCTAAATGGAATTTCTAGACATCTCATCCTTGGGCGCGACCTACCGATATGTTGTCAAAATCGAGCAGAAGCTCAAACAAAAGACGCAACAATTTGGGCTTGGGAACCCCTCATAGAAAAATCTAGGAAGGGGCGGCCCCAGCCCACAGAACAAAGGACAAATCAAAGATGGACAGTGTCAAGACAACCAGTCCAAGCCACAAGCAAATAAGGGCACCGAGAAGACAAATAAAAATACCAGGAAGTGGTGCGACTTCCATAAGAGACCTTGGCATAACATTGTTGAATGCCGCTCAAATAAGTTGCTGGTGGCCGAAGTGAAATCCTCTGAATCAGATGTGGGTTCTGACTCTGATTCAGAACCAAAAAGGGGAAGATAGATCATTGGCGTGGAACCCAGTGCCACTATTTCTACCACCAAGATCCAACCTAGTGAACCAGACAAGCCAGAAGAAGGCGAGAACCTCTTCCATTCACAAATGTGGCTAAAAGGCACTCTGTTGCACTTCATCATTGANCCTGTTGCACTTCATCATTGATAGCGGTAGCCAGAAGAACCTCATCTCAGTAGAATTCGTCAAGCGGCTAGCCTTGCCGACAACGTTGCACCCACAACCTTACACCATTGGATGGCTCCACCAAGGAAGAGATATCCGTGTCAGCGAACAGTGTCGACTTTTGTATGGCATCAAGCCCTTCAAAGACAAGGTATTGTGTGATGTTGCTCCTCTAGAAGTTTGTAATGTTCTTTTGGACCAACATTATTTATGGAAACATCATGTTGTATATGAGTGTAGGACTTGTACTATTATTATTACTTTGAATGGGAAATTGTACAGGATACTCGAGGCAGTACCTCCTGGTGTTGTTTCCTTGATCTTTTCCAAACAATGCAGGAAGGTCATCTCTCAGACCAGGAAATTTGTCTTCTTCATGATTCACTCTCAGAGTGAGCGAAATATTGCAGCCACATCTAGGGCCTCTGTGACTAATCTCTCCACACAACATAATAAAGTGGATAAGGTCGTGGAAGAATACTCAGATCTCTTCTCCTCTCCTACTGGGGTACCTTTGCACTTCCAGTTCAAGCATCCCATCGATCTGACCCCAGGCACACTGCTACCCAATGGGCCTGTCTACCGCCACTCTCTTTTAGAAAACGAGAAGATCAAGAGATAGATCCAAGAACTGCTCCACAAGGGGAACATACGTCCCAACACATCACCTTTTGGGAGTGCAATCATGCTGGTGCAAAAGAAAGATGAGACCTGGTGACTTTGCATTGATTACCGAGCCCTGAATAAAATCACAGTCTGAAACTGGTACCCGATTCCCCGAATCGACGACCTCCTTGATCAGCTCACGAGGGCCAAATACTTCAGTAAGATTGATCTGAAGTCTCGATACAACCAGGTCCCAATAGAGCAGACAGATGTATGGAAGACCTCCTTCAAGTCAAAAGGTCTTTTGAATGGTTGGTCATGCCCTTTGGTTTGACAAATGCTCTAACAAATTTTATGAGGATGATGGATGATATCCTATGACCTTTCACCAATACTTTTGTAGTGGTGTATCTAGATGACATCCTCATCTACAACAAGACTTGGGCAAAACACTTGCAACATATTCAACACATTCTGCACACCCTGCAACAACAAAAAATATATGTAAACTTGGAAAAACACTCATTCGTCATGGACAGGGTCCATTACTTAGGCTACATCGTTGATTAGCATGGTGTGCATGTGGATCTAGCAAGATCCAGGTCATCCGTGATTGGCCATCCCCAACCACACTCACTGAACTTTGAAGATTCTTGGGCCTTGCCAATTTCTATCGCAGGTTCATGTTAGATTCTCTCATATTGCATGGGCCCTCAGCTAAGTAACTAGGGGTGGTGGTAAAGAAAATTTTTTGTGGGGCCTGTCCCAAAAACAAGCCTTCGATGACTTGAAGAAGCATTTGTGATCATCAAAAATACTTTCACTACCGGACTTGCAACATCCCTTTGATATCGAGACAAATGTTTCAGACTATGTTATGGGTGTCGTTCTCACTCAACACGGCCAACCCATGGTATATCATAGTGATACATTATCAGATGTTGTACGTAAGTACTTTACTTACGACAAAGAAGTGTACTCCATTGTGAAATCCTGCCGCTAGTGGAGACATTACATTCTTGTGAAGGAGACTGTCATCCACACTGATCACAAGCCACTACAATTCATGCAGACCCAAGGAAAATTGCAGAATGACCACCATTAGAAGTGGTCCACATACTTACAACAGTTCCACCTCAACATCAAGTATAAAATAGGAAGTACCAACTGAGTTGTTGATTTCCTAAGCCGACCTCCAATCACGACACTCACCACGGTGCTAGACTCTTGCGGCCATGAGACCTTTGGATGGCCCCACCTCTATAAGATAGACCCCGACTTCTCCACCACCTACCAAATGTTGGGCACCAACTCAATGGTCGCTAATTTCCATCTTCAAGACTGGTTGTTGTGTCGTCTGGGCCATCTCTACCTTCCATCAAGAGAGCGCGCGAAGAGGATTTGGGAAGCTCACTACAGTCAGGTAGAGGACACTTTGGCATAGAAAAGACAGTGACAGTGCTGCAAAAAAAATTCTACTGGTTGAAACTTCGACAGGATGTCAACAAGTATA
This sequence comes from Picea sitchensis, assembly GCA_010110895.2. Lineage (NCBI taxonomy): Eukaryota > Viridiplantae > Streptophyta > Pinopsida > Pinales > Pinaceae > Picea > Picea sitchensis. The sequence continues at coordinate 37,896 of SNQJ01S0006968.1, read as the reverse complement.
TCAGGTCTTGCACAGCCTGCGCAATTTACAAACTGACCACTAAGAAACAGGGCCTGTACACCACTTTTCCTACTGATGCAGGAGCATCGCCAACACATCAAGCGAGCCAACTCGGAAGCAGAGGACAGCTGGACAAGCCAGCACAAATTTTTGAAAATGCTTTGGAATTGTTGCACGATCTTAAATGAATCATTTAAGATAAAACACACTTGTATATTGTAATGGACCTTGAGCCTTTAAGCTCTCGTCCTTAGGTAGATAGTCGACATTTAATATAGTTAATGTAGGTAGATAGGAAATTAATTCTAGATTTGATAGCTTTAGAATGCAGGAGGGAAAATAGATATAGACACCCTCATTGTATCATTGTAACATTATTGAAGCAGGAGAGCAAGAAGAAGCAGAGAACTGTATGAAGAACACTCATGTACAGGCATTTGAATTAATAGAATAAAGCTTTGATTCAAATCCATGGTTTGTGTTGTTTCTCTGTGTATTGATGTTATGCTCGTGGATGTTTGTTTCCTGTCATACATTTGCTTTTATATGCTGTGTATGTGATTTCATGGTTGAATTGAAGTCTGAGAGGGTGAGTGAATGAGTTTCAATTGTTTCTCTAGTTGAACCAGAGGATCCCTGCAAGGAGTGCAGTCGAATTGTCCGCAAGGAGTGCGTTGACAGAAGGGTTCAATTAGAGATAGCTTTCGTTCTTGTTTCCTCGAAGGTGCAGTTAGGCACAGTTCCATGCAAGGAGTGCGCAGGCCAAGCTAAGTCTTAGAGTTGCGATTCTGAGTAGAGTATCGAAAGGCTGCTGCTGCAGGTGTGCGCAGAGTCGAGTGCCTTCAACACTTAAGCGTTGTTGAAGTTTTTCCGCAAGGAGTGCATGCAAGGTTTCTTTCTGAAGACTGAAGTTGTGGGAAAAGCTCAGGAGGAATAGGTCTTTGAATTCACTGAAGGGTAAGCGCAGGGAAGCTGCTATTGAAATTCGGAGAGAAGCGTCTCAGGCTAGCGAGCGAGTGAACGATTCTCATGGGGAGACACTTCTTCGTTTCGCAGAATTATCAAAGGGAGAACGGACAGATGAAATCCTCTGAGGAGATTTCGTGAAAGTTCCGTAGGTCGTCGGATCTCACGGAGGTGCAAGGAGGTTACAGTGTAAACGTGAAAGAGGTTTGAATCTCAGGGGGAAAACAAAGCCATCGATCCTGAGTCACAAGGAGCCGTCGGATCTACACGTGACATCGGGAATCGGGGGTTCACGAGTTGAAGCTCCAAGTGATTGCAACGAATATTGCAATATCGCGGTCCGCGATATCCCGATAGGCTCAAAACCGTCCATCGTGTGGGACACGTGTCAGGATATCCCGAAGAATCGGGGTTCCATAGAACAGGAAACACTTACCGCTTGGAATCGCGAAACGCGATATCCCGACGGAAGGGTTGTGTGGGCCACAGCCAGGGTTAGTGGAGAACAGGTGGCATACTATATCGGGAATTGGAGGAAGGTGAGACTCGAAACCTTTGTCATCAGGATTCGCGATCCCACGAATGCCGAAATTCCGATAGAAGTGACGGGAGGTATAAAGGTCACCCCACACGTGTGCGTAGGTGTATCAGCATATCGGGAGTCGGGGATTAGCGAGGTAAGTTGTTTTCGACACTGTAAGTGCCGAAATCCCGACAGAAGGATTCCCAATAGGAACAGGAGGTTTTGACATTTACCCATCAGGGTTTAGGGTATTGTGAAGCACGAGGTGTGTGACCACGAGATTTGTGAAATCACGAGGTTCGATTACTCAATCATTAAGGGAGATCAGTCGGAGAGTTGCTGTGGGTAAGGAAGATTCCTGATAGGGAATCAGAAGAACCTTTGAGTTCTTCGGTCGATGAACGAAAGAAGGTCCTGAGGAAGCGGACGTGCTCCGAGGAGTGCAGCTGCACCCGTCACCTACTCCTGACAGGACGTGGGAATCCATCTCAATGGACTACATGTCGGGCCTCATGTCCACCAAGAGGGGAAATGACTGTGTTTTTGTGGTTGTTGATCGCTTTTCCAAGATGGCGATTCTAGCCGCCTGCAAGAAGAACATCACAACATAAGCCACTTCCAAGATCTTCATTGAATGAGTATGGGTACATTTTGGGATCCCACAAACCATTATCTTAGAACGTGATATTTGGTTCCTCAGCACATTCTGGTCGAGCCTCTAGTCACTGTTGGATACCAAGCTCACCAAATCCACTGCCTTCCACCCCTAGACAGATGGCCAAACTGAGGTCGTTGATCGGATGATCATACATATCCTGCGCATTTACAATTCGAAACACCCCCACACATGGGATGAGAGTCTTCCTTATGTCCAACATAGCTACAACTGAGCCTTGCATAGCTCAATTGGCCAATTGACTAGACACGTTGATGGTCATATTTGACACTTGGTAACAAGGTTTATTCCAGACAGGTAACAAGTAGTCCAGGAGGAGCCATGGAGGTCACTCTCAAGTTTGTGGCCTTGTTTGTTGTGATTTCTATCATCAGTGGAGTGGAGAGTTGAGTGGAGGTTCAAATAAGGTTTCCTTCATTTGCCTCCAATTAATGATATGGGTATCTGAATGCGAATATGAAAGACCAATCATATGCAAAATTTAAATCTGAGTTCATATCAACATTTGGATATACGTTCCAAATTGAAGGCCCTTTTATCCTTTCGTGGGAAATTATTTTTATATGCTATTTTTTATTCTCAACTTCCACCATTTGTTTTTTCACAGGATGAAAGAAATTGGATTCATGAGCATAAAAATCTCAAGGGTTCATGCCATATTTGATCGTTTTCATGAGGACAATACCGCGATGAAGAAATCCAATCACCTTTATGCAGAAAAGACCAGAAATATGTGTCTCGGTTTCGATTCCCAAAGAAAACATAGGAAATGGCGACGAGGGTACCTTCACTCTTTGCTGGCTTACCTCAAGGTCTATTTAAATCCATGGACAAGTCGCAAAATGTTTGTAGGTTCTCTAAAATTCCCCTCCCAAAATCTTCTCATTTATATACACCAGTTTGCATGATAGTTTATGTAGGGTGTAATGAGCATGAAAATGTAGCTATGTTGTATATAAAACCAACAAGTGTCAAGCCCAAGCCCGAGCCCGAGCCCGAGCACCAAGGAAGCGTTCAAACCAAGCATTGATAGCATCCACACAATGTGACAAGGGAAATACCACAATGGAGCATAAGTGCACTATGCGTCGAACACATGATTGGAAGTAGGTTTAGGCCTGAAGTCTCGATGTATAATAAAATCATTGAGATTTATGGTAAATGTGGGTATGTGCAGGAAGCACGCTAAGTGTTTGACAAAATGTATGAGCGAGGTTGTGCTTCTTGGAACTATATGATTGTTGGGTTGTCCTACAATGGCCTTCCAGAGGAGGAATTTCAATTGTTTGGCCAGTTAAAGGATGCAAGGGAGAGACTGAATGGGAACACTTTTCTAGGGGTGCTTTCAACATGCAATCGATTGGGTTTGGTGGATGAAGGCCTTCGTTATTACAAAGCAATAGATAAAGAATACAGGATCCTATATTCGATGCAAGATTATGTGTGCATGGTCGATATTCTTAGTCGGGCTGGATGGCGGGAGAAAGTAGAAGCGTTCATCAATAATATTCCAACAAAACCAAGTATTATGGTTTGGTAAACCTTGTGCAATGCTTGCAAGATTCATAGTAATGAAGAGATGGAAAAACGGGTTGTGGAGAAGATCAGCGAAGTCCAATAGAGTTTTGCCAAGATCAAACTTAAGTGGAGAATTGGTCAAATCGATTTGTTAAAAGATACTGATGTCCATTATTACTTTCCAACATTCAACGACATCTGAGCACACTAAAGATAGAGCTTTTGTTAAAAGAATGGTGGCAGCGTTGAAACATTGAAGAGTCCTGTTGATGTGGTTATTGACTTGAGTGAGAACGTTTTGCACAAACTTTCTCTATTTCTTTCATTTTTCCAAAACTGCAATCCATGCTAAAGATCTCGTGGAACTATGTACAAGTTGCATTATGAACTACCTTAGATAAAATAGGTGGGGTAGAGAAATGTTGTAAACTTTGTGTCGGGGAAAGTGTCGGCGAGGGTGGGGTAGACATCATGTCGGTGACATCGGCGGAAAATGTCGGAATATGTCGGAATATGTCGGCAAGACCTCAAAAAAATACAAAAACAATCATTTCTTTCAATTTTTTAAATTTTTTTAAACTTGTAAAGAAACAACAACATCAAATAAACACTTTTCTACATCAATATGAAAATACAACCAATAAATAAGATGCATAAGATGTCAAGTGGTCACATATCGTTACTAAACTGAAAATTCTGAAACATGTTCC
>SNQJ01S0006968.1:15216-33493 GCA_010110895.2 Picea sitchensis | reverse complement strand
GGTTATCATGGATGTAAATGTTTTGGACCTTCTATAAAGGCTAGGTGGTCCAAACACATATGAAAGTCAGTGTATGATTGTTCAAGGGTATTCCTCCCAGAAGAAAACCTTTATATAAGAGTTACATCTTCTTTCAATGGTAAACCAAAGAGAACTCAGAGACCTAAAATAATGACACTAACAAATTGGATTAGGGAATATGACACAGAGAAGGATACGAAAATGGAAGAATTGTTTGATTCAAATGGGGAACTTATGTTTGATGATCATAAATGTTTTGACACCTATGTTGAGAAAATCCCCATTAGGATGAAAAGGAAATCTATATTTTATGATCTTCTATATTGGGAGCATATTAAAATTGGCCACTTACTAGATCCCATGCATATATTCAAAAAATGTTCCATATTCTTTATGGAGGCACATATCATCAAATAAAAGTGACACATTGGTTGTTAGGATAGATTTTAGTGCTTCAAATACTAAAAAGAGAAATCGTCCAATAAAAGAAACTAGAGGAGAGGCTAGTCCCTCTCATTATTTTAAATAAGGTGTTGTCCCATGGATTTTGAAGAAATATTATCTTTCTATGGAGAAGGATGTTATATTAGGTGTGAAGGAAGATTTTTTGTATGGTTCAACTCTACAAAATTTCTTCATTATAGAATGGGATTTGTTGGGATTGAAATAACATGACCATCTAAACCTTCTAAGGGTATGCATGTTGAACACATGATTCTTATTCTATATTGATGGTGATAAAAATATACAATGCACTCACAATGTTATGGAAATTAATGGCGTGTGTCTATATTTTGTAGTGTCGTTATTCTTTTCTCATGCATGGTTTTCTGAACCATGACTTTCTGTAGGACCTACGACATGCCATATCAAAATTATCTACATTTTTACGTTGGATCACAATAAGAGAGATTCATATGGCTAGAATTTCATGGTGGCATCCCAAGATAGTTGAGATTGTTTGTATGTTTGAGAAGGAGCTACCCACAAATTTTATGGAATTGCAAGTCCATATTCTAATACATCTACTTGATGAGGTTGAATTAGTTGGGATTCTCTCATGTCGTTGGATGTTCTTCTTAGAGAGGTACATGAAAACATTGAAAGGGTTTGTTCAAAAAAGGGAAAAAACATAGGGCTATGTGGTAGAGGGGTACATAGTATATGAGTCATTCTACTATGCCAGTGAGTACATAAAGGAAATTGACGACACAATAGGGGTAGTAATTTTGGATGACCATCAATATGAGGAAAAAAGGGAAGGGGAGCTACTCCAAAATAAAGGAAAAAGGTTCTTGATAAAGAGTAAGTCAATTGTATTTTGTCAATTTAGTACAAAGACATTGTTTACACTAAAGTTGATAATATATATTCCATCCCATGCTATTCATTTTGACTTATTGTATACATAATCGAATTTATAAATTGATGCCATCAATAAATTCATTCTTTAAGTTGACAATATATATTTGATCTCATACTATTTGTTTTGAATTTTTGTATACATCAATGGATTTAGAAATTGATTCCATCAATAAATTTATTCTTTAAAACACGGAGGAAATGCAACCATGGGTCTCATTCTATGAAGAGAAAATAAGGAAATGGGATAGTGATAGGCCAAAATAAAATAAAATATTATCCTAATCATTTAAAATAAAATATGCCAAAAATATGTCCCAACATTTGAGTGGCTGACCAAATACAGGAGAAATATGTGGTTTCTGGTTGTAACCCATGTGGAGAAGATATGGATGCACTAAACATAGGAATCAGGTGCAAAAAATATGTAATAACCTCTCTGAGTACCACACTCAATTTATAATATTGCACATTTGAATTGTAACACATATTATGTTTTTACTAATGTTTCAATTATTAGACATATGACACCATCCTTTGTTCAAATTTTTATAGGTGCATTTTTTCCCATGTATGTGGGCATATGGAAATCATTTTCACACTGAGTATGTTGATGATGGATAGATCACACATTATTGTGGAGTCAAGGTCAAGTCGAACCAATCTAGTCATGCTAGCCACCACGATCAAAACCTATTATATGAGAAGTTAGGTTACATTGGAAAGTTACAATATATCATGCAAGTGGACTTATCATCGTTTCAATGTGTTATTTTTTGTTTCAAGTGGTGGGATACCTTCGACCAAAGAAATATAAAGGAAGATTGTGATAGTGGGATAATATGTATTAACTCTTAAAAAATGTGTGTTGAAAGTAAAGATCCTTATGTTTTCCCAACACATTGCATCCAAGTGTTTTTTTACCCATATGTGCTTGATGGGGATTGGTGGTTCATACTAAGACATGATCCAATATCTAAACATATTTTTGAGAACAATGTTAAAATGCCAAGCGATGAAGATAATCTGGGTGATGTTCACAAAGATTGATTTGTAAATGATTTGTTTGGGCATATATATTATGGATCTGTCATTTTATGATGGATATCTATAATGGAAAATCACTTTTTTTTCTTCATTTTATAATTATGTTGGACACGAAAAGTTAACTATTTACAACCACCATATTGAAAATACATTAAATAGTACAAGCATAAGATGTTGTTTTGATGTATTTTTATTGTCATATTTGTTGTTTATTATAGAACGTTTATGTTGTATTTTATGAACATATGTTTATGTTAACTTTTGAATTACTAAGCATTAATTGTAATATCACAAAGTTGGCATAGTAAATATTTATTTTAAATTACATATTATTTAACAAAAAAATGGAGATATTAAAAAATAAAACCTCTAAAATTTTATTGTTTGAAAAAATAAAAATTCAAATAAATATATACTTACTTTGATGGAACTTTTAAGGACAATTCCAACAAAATGAAGTACAATAGTAAATATTTATTTTAAATTATATATTATTTAACAAAAAAATGAAGATATTAAAAAATAAAACCTCAAAATTTTTATTGTTTGAAAAAAAAAAATTCAAATAAATATATACATGGAACTTGTAAGGACCACTCCAACAAAATGAAGTACAATAGTAAATATTTATTTTAAATTATATATTATTTAACAAAAAAGTGAAGATATTAAAAAATAAAACCTAAAAAAATTTATTGTTTAAAAGAATCAAAATTCAAATAAATATATACTTATTTTGATGGAACTTGTAAGGACAATTACAAAAAAATAATTGTGTGCAACATCTATGAGTTCTAGAATCACACTTGTGGTGTTGGCATTACCAACTTTGATGCCATTCTCAACCTTAACTAGTGCAAATATCATGGCCTTCACGTTTTCCACTCCATCCTTTAGTTTCATAATCAGGCCTCCACCTATTCCACTCCATCCTTTAGTTTCATAATCATTTAAACTTATATTAATCATTTTGGTTTCTTATATTATCCTTGAAATAGTGTCAATGTAGGAAGGACGTGGAAATTCTAAAAGAGTTTTTTCTAGAGCCTAGTCAAAATTAAGGAAAATTTTAACTATCCATACTTATATAAAATTATAGAAACCTTTGTCAATTTTACTACTTGTTACCAAAATCTTGAGTGATATTATTTTAATAGAAGATTCATAATGTCAGTATTAGAGTAAAAAATTGTGTCCTACCGCTTACTGGAAAGTGTATAACCCTCAAAAAGGTATTTTTTTTTTTATGTCATGAATCGGGCAACTCACCGTCTCAGACTGGACATCGGCTCTATCTCCGACCATACCACTATAAACCTGTGTGCCACACGCATGCCCCTTCCACAAAAGTAACGTTCCGTAAGCTTCCAGATTTGAACTTGAAAGCCTTCATCGCATAACACTATATCACCACACTCTGCTAATTGAGTCACACGGGCTTTAAAATTGGAAGGACATGGGGTGGGCTTTGATCCACCTTATGTGTGCACGGGACAATTTATACCATTTATTATAGTATCTCTGGGTGCAACCACACGCTCACTCACTACCTCAAGGTGTCCCCATGGCTCCGTGTAAAGCCCTCAAGAGAATTGAATCCTGCTCCAACGGTGAAAAACTCCTCGCTTCCACCATTGGATCCAACTCTTTGGGCAAAGTGTATAAATCAAAAGGTATTATTATTCTCTATTTTTAGTATTTTAAATTTAATTGAATAAATATCATATATTATCATACTTGGATTATATAAATTAATAAAATCTTCTAGTGTTAAATATTAATAAAATATAATAATTATGATTTTAGTAAATATTATATTATAATAATAATAATAACAATAATCTATTTTAAGGTCATGGCTAAGCCAAAGACAAATTGGTGTGTATGAGACCCCCTTGTTTGTGGGACAAGGGACCCCTCCTACTTCTAACCATTTGACCTGTAAAGCTCCACTTAAGGTATGCATACCCTACCCTCCTCATGATTTGAACCTACGACCTCTTAAGAGGAAACACAAACACATGTTCTTAACCATAACCATTAGGCCCACTCAGTCGATGCATTTGAAAATTACATTATTATTATATCATCGCGATATTAGTGAATAATTATTTTATAACGTTTTTATTAGGAATATATAATTATTCAAATCACAATCATTTCACTCATCATATTTAAGTATTTGTGCTTCTAAACATGTTTAATCAATAGATTGTAACCCGTTGGACAACAAACAATCTAATTTTGAATAGTTTAAACATTATGCATGGCATTAATGGTTGTAACTTTTAGCAATCACAATCCAAAATAAACAATTTCATAAAAGTAAAGTTAAACATTATATGACCACTATGAATTTAAGTGAGTGATAGATCTCAAATTTAACTTAAAAACTGAGAAATCATTAACAATGTTCATAATTAACATACCCATAATACATTTAATAAATCAAACAACAACAACAACAACCACAACATTATATGAAAAACATAATATACATGAGAGATATACATATGAATATACAAGTAAAACATACATCTAACAAAATATGCAATAAATATTTCATATATACATATCATGTCAAATATAAAAAAGGAAATATACATGTCAATAAGTACCACTACTAGCTAGGTCCACCACCAGAGCCAGATGCAATAGTATATCTACTACCATAGGTAGAGACTCTATCAAGACCAACTATTTTAGAAATAAATGTTGACAAAAGTGGACTATCAAATGTCTCTCTATCAAGATAATGAACATGTGAAACAATACCCAATGTGAACATAGTGTCCAAAGCATCAAAATATTGTGACACATGTGGAGGAAGAGGAGGGGGAGGGGGATCGATTGATGAAGACACATGTGGAGGAGAAGGATGAGGATCAGTGGATGGTGACACAAGTGGTGGTGGAGTAGGAGGATAATATGTAGATGAAGGTTCAAACACATGAGGAGGAGAAGTAGGAGGAGGACAAGGAGGAGGATTAGATGTGGATGCATGTTTAGATACATGTGGAGGGGAAGCGGGAGGAGGAGGAGGAGGAGGATCATGTGGTGGAGTAGAGGATGTCGATGGGTCTTTTGATAATCTACATAGAGTGGGATCATGAGTAGGACCCATCAACATATCAATGAGGTTGACGACACCAACTATATGAAACATCAACAATGTCATGAGATGAGACAAATTCTCCCATATCATAAATATATCTTGTACTTGTAATATTTCTCTAATAGGCGCGGGTACCACTCCATGACTAGTCAGAACACCACATATCTTATCCACCACTTCTATCCAAACTCTTCAATCCATCCTTCATGGCATGTGGGGTATATATACTAGAGGATATTCCTCTACCTCCTCCATCACCTCATCCTATTGGATTAACTCATCCCTAACATATGTGCCAATATTTTCAAAAAAATAGATAATAATAATAATATAATTGAAAACAAATATTACAATAAATTACATGTGCATTAAATAAGACATAAAAATATGCAACTAGGTTAATAAAAAAATAGCAATAATTTTACCTCTCTCATTTGGTAGATAGGATGTTGTAAATCAAATGTATGGACATCCTCTCCAATCTATCCCTACTTACAGATGGTATACAATATCAAGGACAAGGTTGTTCTTACTAGCCAATAAATCACATACATTCTATCGACCAAAGAAATGGAAAACTCAAATTGGCTCTTCTTGGACATCAACTTCCCCCACATGCATATACGCACATAAATAATAGGCCTATCAAGAAGCAAGGTACTATTGGCCTAGTGGCATGAACCCTATAAAAAATAGTGTAAAAATCTCTCACATAAATGGGAAGAATCTCGTCACATGTAAAACAATGCAACAATGATATAATGCATGGAAAAATTGTCTCAAAAAAATATCCAACCACCTAATCAATCGATTCCTCCACACTAAACTATATATACAATAAAAAAAAAGGAAACTAATGCACTTTACATCATAGCTATAATATGGTAGCTCCAAGAGAATAAGGCATGGGAAATTAAACTCCTCGCTACGAAATGAACGCATTTGTAGCTGACCACTAGGAACCTAGAACTTTACAGAGGAATGAACCTATGGATGGACATATATATGCACATATGTTAGATAGGTATCTCTTGGAACACCATGTTTTGTCTTAGGGAATGGGGGAAAATCCTCACGCATTCTAGACAACCTACTGATGAAATCTTCACATCTCAGTTGGTGCTGAGATCTGCAAAATAGGTCTTGTATTTGAGAGTCGGTACTCTATTGTAGTTGGTGTTGATAAACCTTGGAGATTGTAATATTCATGTAACAACATAATGCAAAAACTTACACATATATATGGTGCTCTTTGTGTCATTATGGTGATGATTCATAGTTCTTTATTATTGATGAATGTTGTTGATATATGTAAGTAGATAATTGTGAATGAATAGTAATGTTTGAAGTAGTTACTAACTAAAGGAATAAATAATTGTAAAAAGTGACACACACTGATTTACCACCCCCTCTTAGTGTGGTCGGTGTGTCCAAAAATTGATATCAAATAATTCCTTCACTATAAGCCTTACAAGATTGAAGGATATCGATGGACACACAAATGGATGGACATGTAGTTCCCTATATAGAATAATTTCCCTTATTTGATGAAACAGATTACTCTGCATGGAGAATAAAAATGAAAGGGTATTTGAAGTMAAMAGGAGTAGGTGTTTGGGATACAGTTGTTGTTGTATCAGYTCCTTTGAAGAAACAATCCAAATTTGTAGCCCAAAAGGAAGCAAASAAGAAAAATACAATGGYGTTCAAGACCATCTTCAKTGGACTCTYAGGTTCTATCAAAGAAAGCATAGGAAAATGTACCTTCGCTAAGTACCTATGGCTGAAGCTAGAGAAGGAATATCAAGACAAAAGACAAGACACAAAAGACAATCCCATCAAGGACGTGAAGAAAATCAATGAAGGTAAAGACCCACCAAAATATTATGATTGCAATAATTCTAAATGTAATGATGTTGAATGTCCTTTTGCAAATTAAGAAGAAGATTTAGCTGCAATAGAAGACTTTTGTCTAAAATCATATAACAATTATCTTATATATGAAGAGGAAGATTTGTTGAAGCTTAAATATGAAGTTATAGATGGTTTAAAATAAGTTAGTATGGAGACAAAATATGATTTAGATGCTTTTGAGGATCTTGAAAGAATTACTAAGGAATCTCTAGAAAAGTACCAAATACATACCATGGCACTAAAAACAATTCTCAAGAAACAATAAGAAAGTGAAACAACTGAAAAGGTCACATCTGAACAAATGACTCAATTAGAATGAAAAGAGGAAGAGATCAAGAGACCAAAGACTGAATTAATTATTCAAGAAGAAGAAAAGAAGAAGGCAGATGATGAGCTTAGAAAAATCCTTGAATAACTTAAAGAAACAAAAGAAATCAATGTCAATCAGAGGACCCAACTTGAAGAAGCCAAAAGGATAGAGGAACTATTGAATAAGAAAGTAAATGAAAAGGAAGAATCATGTCATAAGCTTGAATAATAAGTTTTTGATCTCATAAGGAAATTCGAGAAGTCAAACACTCATGTCAATTTCATGAACAACTCAATAATCTTGGATGAAATCATGGATAGTCAAATATCAACAAATAATAAATCAAGTCTTGGATACAACAAACAAGTTGCACAGTCTTAAGTTGGCACTACTAAGAAGCATGGTGTAGGTCCTTCATTTTCAAAGGGTGGAGTAAAAGCTGCATGTCAAGCACCTGCACAAATCAAGGAAACCTTCATAATATCAAAACAAGAAAGACACCAAGAATCCAGTTCTACACCTCAAAGAAAATTGAGAAGAGAGATGCCTTCAAGGTTGACACAAAAGAACATGTATGAAACTGTTTTGCATGGTCATTGTTTCTCATGTAATGAATATGGTCACAAATATTTGTATTGCATACATTATGCAAGGAAAGATGTTGGAATATTCAATAACATATTAAGATGTTGGAGATGTAACCTTTTTAGACACATTGTTGCACATTGTCACACCATGAGATGTTACAACTGCAGTGGGTTTGGCCACAAATCCCAGTATTTTTGTTATTCAAGGAGATGGTGAATGAGAAATGTTTCATACAATATGGAAAGAAGAGAAAATGAAACATGGAAGAAAGATAATTTTGAAAGGATGGAATCTCAGAGAACAAGCACTAAGAAGCTAGGACACTTTGAGAAGTGGATGAAGAAGACTGAACATAATGGATGCCATGAGCCAAGCTTAATGTAAAGTGTTTTCTGAGTCATACGTGGGTTCCTATGGGAGAAGTTGCATACATACATGAGATGTATTATGGACAGATTGAGTACAGACATGATATGCAGGAAGTCAGGTCACATACTTGAAGTAAAGCTTTGAAAAAGGGGTGTACAGATGAGTTACAACATGGTTTGATGGTAAACAAAGTTTATACAGAGTCTGAGATGGTATGCTTAAAGTTTTCATGAATAAAGGTATGCTTGTTTGATGAATGTATGGTGATGATATAGGGTTGAGTTTTGGAGAATATGCTTGAGGCATATCTTGTATGCATGGTACAAAACCTAATGTGTGGATTGAGGCATTTTTGTTAAGGTACAATGCTGGTTATGATTCAGTAAGGTTGTGGCACCTTGTTTATGAGGTATATCATGGGTAATGTGATACTAGATAAAGGCACATCATTCATATATTTAGGGACATTCTTGGTACATGTTTAGAGTCATCATTGGCTACATTATGCTTGTTTTGTTTGAGGAAAATTTGTTGTAGTACATGGCTGGTACATATGTGAGCTCTATTGATATATCTTGAGTTGTATTGTGAGAAGCATGTGTTTGGTCATCTTGGTATATGGTTTTTATGGTTCATTGTTAGAGGCACATATTTGTGATAGTGGCATATACTTGAGGCTTATATTTGTGATATTTTTATATGGTACATGGCATGATTGAGAGTAATATGGTATATGGTTAAGACACTTGTTATGGTGCATGTTTATTGAGGTCTACTTGTTGAGATACATTGGTGGTACATATCTTGGATCATTAGGAAATAGTTCATGGTATTTGGTTGAAGCATATCATGAGTGATATGACACTTTTTTGAGGTACATGGCTGGGATGTTGTATGGTTGATGATGTTATTGGTACATTGATAGAGGCACTTATTGGTGATATTGATATATGCTTGGTACAAATTTGTAAAATATTCTTGGAATATGGTTGAGGAACTTCATTGATGATATATTATTGTGTATGGAATGTACATGGTTGATATCCATGCTTGATGCATGGTTTGGTACAAGTTGAGGTGCATAGTCGATGCACTTGTTGACAGTACATGTACAATATTATGCGTGGTTGGGTTTAAGGATAGTCAAAGGAATCGAAGATTATGGTATTATTGATGCAATATTGTTGAGCAATTGATCAATGTTCTGGTAGATTAGCAGCATCCATAGCAGAAGCAAATTACAGTGGTAGCACATTGTTCACAATGATTACACAACATATTATAGAGAAGATCGGGAGAGACATACCCATAGGGGGGGTTATTATTTTTCCCATGATTGGTTACAGAGGTATGATTCTAGGAGGAGATATTATAGAGATTATCATAGAGGGAGCATTGGAAGACATGTCATCAACATTACATCAAAGTGATATCCTTTGTCAAAGGGGGAGATATTATTCAGATGAAGAGAAAGAATAGGGCAGTGCAGATAGAGGGAGAATCCCCAAGGAAAGTTCAGTCAGGGGGATATGCACCAAAGAGATATACCCTTTTCCATTGATGTCAAAGGGGGAGAGATAGAAACATTGATGAGGAGTAATGATCACAGGGGGAGCATGAGTATTTCTATGACTAAGTGTTTCCATCAATGTTGGTGTTTCCATAAATGCCAAAGGGAGAGATTGTTGGGAAGTTGGTTTGGATTGTTGGTTGTCATTGATTTCAAACCTTGGAGAGTGATACTAGATATTGATTTCAACCCTTATAGATTGATTTCAACCCCTAGAGAAGTATGGAATCCCTTGAGATGTGGACAAGATCATTAGACAGTCAGTTTGGACAGTTGGTTGGGTTTATGTGACGGGTATAATTGGATAAGTCTCCAAAGTGGTCCCTTATGGCATAAATCTAAGATTAACCCTCATGGGAAGATGATTTGAATAAGACTACAAGAAACCCCTAGGTGTGGTTATGAGACCTGAAGTTGATTGAGGAATATGGACATGGACAGTGTAAATGCAGGAAAGACCCTCATAGATGGATAGTTCTCGTTGTGCCATTTCCGGGGATATGTGTTATTCCACATGGATCCCCATGGTTAGGGATACATGGCCTTGTGAAATTGGAAGCCCCAAGGAAGGGTTAAGAATCCCTAGTTAGTTACAATTCAACTAGTCAAAGGGGTAAAGTTATTGTAACAAGAAAACCATAGAATCCCTAAAATAAGGAATGGAGTTAGCTAGAACAAGTATATAAGCACCTCAAGGAATCATTCACCAGTACACTCAAACACTTATTCATTTATTATATATCTTGTGATCTAGTGATATTTTTTTGAGGTTGTAGCGTCAATTTCTTAAGTAGCAAAGGAGTGTCAATGGAGAAAATCTCAGAGTTTCAGAAAAACCTAGTTTCGAAGGTGTACATGGGTTGTAGTGGAAGAGGTAGCATACATACGCAGGATGAAGTAGAGGAGGTAGCATACATATGCAGGATGTAGAAGAAGAGGTATCATACATGTGAAAAACTCATGAAAAACTGAGTAGATGTTGGTGTCAGGTCCTTGAAGTCTGAATCAAGTTCCCATGTCAACATTCTACAGGTTTAGGTCAGCTACAAAAGTTCTGGTATGCTTACATGATTGTTTTGATGCTTAGATTTTATTATGATATGGTGAATTCTTGAGACATCCTTGATATGGTTGGTCTTTTACCTGGATATGGTATATATTGGTTGGTTGGCTGAGTGAGCAACACTCTTATGTATGGTACAATACCGATATGGCTGAGGCATATCTATGTTGTATGCATGAGGGACATTCGTACTTTTTTGGAGATGATTCATTAATGAAATGGTACAAATATTCATATGGTTCATGGAAAAATGACATGTTACAGGTTGATTTGATAGAGGAAACAAAGGTTTGAAGGGTCGAAAGTTTTGCAGTTCTAGAAACTATAAACTCTAGTTTTATGAGGGTGTGCGTAGGCTGAAAGAGAATAGGTCATGTACATATGTAAGATACAACAAGAAAAATCATGTACATATGCATGTTGCAACATATACAGGTCGTGTATCCATTGGTATTGTTGGACATATTATTTTTTGTCTACAAGTTGGGTCTTGTACTTGAGGGTTGGAATCGTCACATCTCAGTTGGTGTTGAGATCTGTAAGTTGGGTCTTGTATTTGAGATTTGGTACTCTCTTGGAGTTGGTACTCTCTTGGAGTTGGTTCTCTTTTCATTTGGTTTTGATAAACCTTGGAGATTGTAATCTTCATGTAACAACATAACGAAAAAACTTACACATATTTCTAGTGTTCTTTGTGTTCATTATGGTGATGTTTCATAGTTCTCTATAATTGATGAATGTTGTTGATATTTGTAAGTAGATAATTGTGAATGAATAGTAATGTTTGAAGTGTTTTCTAACTAAAGGAAGAAATAATTGTAAAAGAGCCACACATTGATTCACCCCCCCTCTCAATGTTGTCGGTGTGTCCAACATCTTATCCACTTAACCACTTTACCATATTTC
Organism: Picea sitchensis; assembly: GCA_010110895.2. Taxonomy (NCBI): domain Eukaryota; kingdom Viridiplantae; phylum Streptophyta; class Pinopsida; order Pinales; family Pinaceae; genus Picea; species Picea sitchensis. The sequence goes on along the minus strand of SNQJ01S0006968.1, from coordinate 21,228 downwards.
CAAGGCTTCTTGTACACTTATTCAAATATTCTTCCCTTGAAGGCCATGCTTAAAGATATGTTATAATGAGAGAACTTTGAATATTTCTTTGAATACACCCATCACTTCTAGAAGCTTCCAAAATTGCTTCAAGGATTCTTTTTGGGTTGACATCAATGATAAGCAATTTTCCATTAATATCCCCGTTTGGAATTTATGGAAACACTCATGCTCCCCCTATGACCATTTCTCCCCCTATATTCATGCTTCTAATTTTTCTCTCCCCCTTTGAAACCAATGGAAAATGGTAACTCCCCCTGACAGTATATCATTTTTTGAAAATATCTCTCTCACTTTCTTCCTTGAAATATTTTGTGTAGATCAATGTTGGGCTTCATGTATATACTTCCTTTCCTCTCTTCCAAGTCTTATTGTCCATTGGTACTTGTTGTTACTATAATCCATTGACATATATTAAAATCATTCATGTCAAGGTTCCTTCATCACTTGACTTCAAATATTCATGGCTTTTCATGTCTTCATTGAGATGACATCAATGACATAATCATTCAACAATATTTTATCGACAATATATATCCTCCTTACGATTTCTCTCCCCTTGTATTTTTGTGACTCTCATGAATTTCCTTCCTATGAATAGTTTGTTCCACCTGTCAATATGATTATTTTCCAAGTCATATGATTTACTGAGAATTCCTCTTAACGACAATGCCAACAGGTCTTTCTACAATTCCTATTGATCTCATTCTTCCATCTACTATCATGTATCTTCTATTGTTCATGTCAATTATTATCTTCTAGACCTACCAAATACCTCATGAAATCATCTCTATCCATGTGTCACAAAACTCTCCATGACTCTACTACTCAAATGCACACTATGCTGACTAATCTACCACTTCACTATTATGAGAGCTTCTTTGAATCTGTTGCAAGTGATCACTACATATTCTTGCTTCTCAAGTTGAATCAAATATATCCACTAGTCTTCTCTATATTCAACTCAAATTCGATGACTCTAAAACCAATACACGTTCTCGAATCTGTAATGAATATATCCTTTCTTGAATATATTCTTGAAATATTATGTACAATCATGAATCTCTACCTCAAAAGTGTGCCAATGATATTCTTCGTAACTTCTATCTAACCTCTTCATACCTGCATGGGGATGTGTTATGAAAACTTCCAATTTGTCACAAAAATTTTTTTACCTTGACCATCAGACCATTTAGAATATGCCTTCCCAAAAACTTCAAACAAGCACTCTAGACTTCGCAAAACATAGTTCTCTAATCTATAATATTTTATTCTTAGACTCCCCCTCTTCAATATTCACATTAATGGGAGTCTTCAAGCCATATTTCTTAGAATAATGGATGAAGCTACTCTGTTGAAGGATCATCCTTCTAAATTCTGACATATTCCTCTTTTCCTGTAGAATTTTCATGATCTCACAACTCTGTAAATCCTGTGAGTATGATCTCTAGCAGGGATGACTTTAGGGGCTAAATTTCGCTCATTTTATTATTTTCCATAGTTTTTCCCCAAAAAAGATTCTCTATTCTAAAAATGATTCACCCAAATTCTATAGGATAAAATTATTTTACCTTAAAAATCACCAAAAGTTTATACAAACTATATAAAATCCTTAGAAATTTGAATATTTTTACAAAAATATTGCCAAACATTTATAGTTGGCATATGAAGGATTAACAATATTCCCCAAGCTTTCTACATTTTAAAATAAATTTCCATCCTTAAAATCATCCTTTCTCTTCATTCACCTACTCTTCTTATTTTTATTTTCATCTCCAAATCTTTTTGTACCTGATATCAGTGTTTTCCTTCAAGGATGACTCCATCGTGATTATAAAATCATGAGATATATGTCCATAGTTGTGGAATTTGTAACATTCAATATTGTAGGGGGGTCACATAAACATCTCTTGCTTGAAAATTTCTTCCATACGCTCTACAATCTACAACTTTTTACAAGTAAAACAATAATCAAGAAAGAAACTTTGACACATGGAAGTAAGTGATCCTCTTTGTGATCCAGTCCTCTTGAATTCATGCCTTCATTGATCACGATCTTCTCTTTTGTTGTTTCCTTCACTATGATTCAAACTTCTTTTATCCTAGGAGGTAGAAGGTCTTCTTGGAGATACACCTCTTCTGCATTCATTCCTCTTTCATTCTCGTTGGCCATAAGACTGTATGCATAATTCTTATCATTCTATTCATTATTCTTTTCCAACACCCTGGAAAACTTCTCTTCATCTTTATTCACTAGAAGTGTGGAGTTTCCTCTTTCTTCAACGCTCTTTCTCATATTGGCATTTTCATATTCTTTGCATGAGGCCCCACCGATGTGTCCAAGACTTGCTTTATTGATTGGTGACCTTTGACAACTGAGAATATATTCTAGTACTTGATAGCTCTTCAAGTTCTTGTTGATATTGTAAACTTCAATTCTCAATGAGATGGCTTCTTCTTCAAGTTTCTCACAATATTATTCTCTCTTCATCATCTGGATCTTTATTACTTCTTTCATTCTTTTTTTTTTTTCAAGTTGGGTTTTCAACGAGATGATTTCTTCTTCAAATATTCTTTTTTATTAACCAAATTCTTCTTCAAGATTTTTTAAGTCATTATATCTTTCCTTAATATGACTTGTCAAGACATCTTCTCTCTTCTTTGATTCCTTTCTTAGTGATACTATTTTGGCTTAAAAAATATTCTTTTCTTCCAACTAATTTTTGAGTGTTTCTTCAATCAATTTGGCTTCTTCCAGCTAAACCTTTAGATTTATAATAATATGTTGGACTTATTCATAATTTTTGTTAGGGTTTTGAGAACCCTCCTTTAGCTTTATCAATTCTTCCTTGAGGTAATTTTTTTTCTTCCTTTATCCTTTTAGCTCACTCAAAGCACTGATTAGTTCTTACTCAATATCCACTTCTCCTTCTTCATAATCTTCTTTGTCTTTTTCAAGTTCTTCTTGTTCTATCTCAATATCTTCTTTATCTTGATCAACATGCTATGGCTTTGTGGTTGAAAGAAGAGATTTATTAGAGTAGAGATTATGTAGCTTATCCCAAAGCTCTTTGGATGATGAGAATCGTCCCATTTTGACTTTTACCAAATGAGGTAATGCATCCAAGATGACATACATTTTTATTTTGTTGTTCCTTTTTAATCCCTTATTTTCTGCAATCTTTGGAGGTTTGTTTGAAGCGGTGTATCATGTAACAACTAAGTACCAAACATCATACCCCTGTGCCTCTAAAAACACTTTTATTCTTTAGCTCCATATCTCATAATTTTTACCATCAAACATTGACATTCCATTATCTGTGTAATCCGTGATCTACCTTTTAGTGGTTAGACTAATTATGAAGGATTTTATCTGATACAAATTGTTGGAATATTCACCAATACTGAGAGAGGGGGTGAACCAATATTGATCATTTTTTACCACTTTAATCATAACATGTAAACATTAAATTATGAACAATGTATCACTTAATGATTTTATTCAATATATCATAAACATGTAACCATAGATACACAATAAAAAATAATTTTACGTGGAAATCCAAATGGGAGAAAACCATGAAATACTTTTTAATATATATCTTGAAGATTACATCCACTAGAAGCACCAACTTCCAAAATTCTCTAGCGTCAACTAGAAGGGGGCACCAACCCCCTATTTACAGGCTTTGACTTGAAGGAATCTACAACTCCCTAAATTCTCCAGCTCCAACTGGAAGGAGTCTCCAACCCCCTAGTTTATAGGATCCAACCTAAAGGAAGAAACAAATCCATATATTCTCTAGCTCCAACTGGAAGGAGGCTCCAACCCCATAGTTTTATGAGAACCAACTCAATTGAATATGAAAATCCCATGTAAGAACCAACCTTCTATCTGAAGACACCAATATTCTTGTGCACCACCCAACCAGCCTTGTTTCTTAGGCACCAACCTGGAGAATATTTGTATCTCTTGCCTTGCACCATCCTGCCACCTGTAAATATAAATGTTAGACTCAACCTGTCACTGTTATTTTCACTAATAATGATACATCATCATCATCAAAACTGGACTCATCCTGTCATTATTACTTTCACTGATACTGATAGATCATCATCATCAAAACCAGATCCACCACAACTGATATATCAACATCATCAAAACTAGATACACCATAATTGATACATCATCATCATAAAACCCTAGATCCACCACAACTGATATATCATCATTATTGAATATGGATACACCATAGATGATATATCAACATCATCAACTTGGGTCCATCTAGAAACTGGTTCCAAATAAATATTGTAGGACCACATGGGTCAACATATAAACTCCAACATCACTTCTTAAATATATCTCGAACACCTATTTGGAAATACTTTTTGGATTAGTCACAAACCCTAACTTCCAACAGGTATAAATCTATACTTATAATGAATCAAGTTCTGAAACTTGTACCCAATAATCTTCAATATCTTCTCTAAAATTCCTCTAAGTTTATCTCCTAAACTCATCACTGAAAAAAGAGATATAGTGAATATGGAAGACCTTCCTAAATTCTGGTCTATTCCGTAGAGAAAACTTGTACAACATGTCACATGCTCAATATTTGATATATGATTCGAATTCAATTGATATCACAAAAATTGGATCCTCTATGAAGAAGTTATGACCATTTTACCTGGAACACATGTTTGATACTAGTTACAGAACTAGTCAAAAATCCTATCTTCCACAGAGTATATCTCAAAAATTGCAATGACCCAGAATCTAAAATTTGTACGACACGTACCTTGATATGTGTTCTCAACATCCTCCAAGTTCCACTATCGTAATCATTCTAAAAAATGTGTTATAGTGAAAACAACAAGATGACCTTTAAATAACATACCTTAGCACACATCATCACAAGACTTCACATTCCCTTGGAATTTCTCCATTCTTCACTTCATCTTTCCTCTAACATTCTCTTCCAAGATTGTTCTAAGAGATCACAAGATTTAATAATAATAATGAGAGGCTCTTAATGTGTATTTATAGCCTTCCAAGAGCCTTCTTTACTTGACCTTGATCCAACTTGTAACTTCTTGTTTGTAACAAATTTTCTCCTTTACTTGACTTTAGGACCAACTTATAACTTCCTTACCTTAGATCTGAAGATTCTTGACCATACTTCGGGGCTTCATCTTTAAGAGGGAATAAATCCTCAACCGTGAGGAGCCACATGCTGTTCCACCTACCATTCGAGACAACTTGATGAGGACTATCAATTAGTGGACATTTTGCATGCATTTACAATGTCCTTCATAATATTTTTCTTCAATCAACTTCGAGCTTAATGACTACACCTCTAGGGATTCTTAACTACTTAAGAACTTAACCATATTTCTAGGGCTTCTTGTATACTTCTTCAAATAATATTCCCATGAGGGCCATGCTTAAATATATGCCATAAAGGGACCACTTTGGAGATTTCTTTAAATACACCCATCACTTCTAGAAGCTTCCAAACATGCTTCGGGGCTTCTTCTAGGGTTGACATCAATGAAAACCAATTTTCCAATAGATACCATACATTGGGAATGATCCTGAACCCTGTTGCCCATGATCCCAACAATGGATGAACTGCTAATATAACAAACATTTTCCCCGAGGGTTGTACCCTCCTAATAAAACTTTAGGAGGCCAACATCCATCAAATTTTCATGTGTCGGTTGTGAAATAGAGGGAAGGAACAACTCCCTCTCCCTCTCCCTGGCCTCTCAATCATGGAAAAATGTATGTGTCTCGACGTGCTACTACTTATTTTGTTCCTCCTCTTGTTATCATTGTCTCTGATTTACATACAAATATTGTTAGGAACATATATATAGATAAAATAAATTGAAATTATAAAAAAACACATATAGAAATAAATTGTATTTAAAAAAATACAAAATTAATTTGTTTTACAAAAAAATCTA
>SNQJ01S0006967.1:115790-145633 GCA_010110895.2 Picea sitchensis | reverse complement strand
AAACATATCAACCCAAAAGCACACTCCCTGACTCAGTCCGGAGTCCAAGGGGGTTCTACCGATGCCTCTGCATCCTCAAGGTCAAAAACCCTGCACACTCAATAAAATTGAGTCAATAGCACCTGTCTACAACAAATAATCACACATCATGTCATCTATCAATCACATTATAATCATATATAAAAGGTCTAACATCAAAAAGGGTCTGAATCACTCGCGAGCAAGTGTCCTCAAATAATAAGTGTTCTCAGTGCGCCAGAGTGGGATGTTACACATAGCTGCAGGCATACGTTGCAATAAAATGTAATCTTCAACAATGCATTTGATGACAATTAGTAGATCATGGTTTTGCAACGATGGCACTTCTTTGAAACTAATTCGCTCTTACGAAAACTGCCTTTCGCCTCTCTGTTTTCCCACTCTTTTATTCCCTCTAGTTTGTCTTCCTGGTTACTTAATCATTTTTTTCCCAACAATGCATTGCTCCGCAACTTCCTGTATTCAAGTGTTTGCATTTCCAACGACTGATTCCCCTTTCTTTAAATGGACCGTCTACCGTTCTCTGTCCTACAACTGGCACCCAAAGTTCTGCCATATACAAATTGACAGGCAGACTTGCGCGCTGGTCGAGTCAACATTAAAATTCTACTTTTTTGTGACTTCCAAACAACATTCAGAGCTCCCGTATATACAAATTGATAGATATTCAAAATTGCAACCATTTTTAGATCATACGCTTTTCCGTATTATGGTCCACCTATCATGACCTTTTCTGTGCTGCATATTTTTGCACTGAAAACTTTCGAGAAATACAATTTAACAGTCGGGTCCTTGCATATTTAGTGGAACTATTGTCACCCCATTTTGAGGCCCATCTATCCTCTTTCCATACTTTTCCATTTGTTCAAATTTCTTTGGCGAATCATCGGTTTTACGGGTTGAATAAATATTCAGTTCATAGTCATTGTTTCTTGTATCCGCACCCTTTTGCAATTAGCAGTTGGCAATTATACATAAGATCTTATTGCCACATATGCAATTATCAATTTTCCTATTCCATACTTAGCCACTTTGGTGGAATTCCCCAAATGTACAAACCGGTCACTCAACTGGCCCATCATGATCTCTTCGTTTTACACATTTTTCACTCAAAAATTATGAAACATGAAATTTCATCGTGCAACGCTCAGTTGTCCTAACTATCCCCGTAACCCTTTTTTTGAATCCCGTCCGACCGCTTTTCAGAGCTTTCCATTCTTTCCTTTCTCTCTGCCCTCTCCGTCACCTTCTCACTTGTCTATAATAAAAGAAAATAAANATATATATATACATATCTTGTTTCTAAATATGGAATTACTGGCATTTAATTATAACAAGTCATCATGCATAAATTGTATATATTGTCTTTGATGGGTGAAAGGCTCGAGGAAATCTCGTATTCATGCACGTTAAACCAAAATTTGTGGGCGGATTATATTATCCCTTGTGAGTGTTCATTTCAAAATCATGAAATCTCGTTCACACGACGTGCTCTTCGAACGTTCACGTAACATCCATTCCTTAATTGCTCTTTTTCGTACCAGCCATGTTCGCATTTCTAAATATGAAATAAATAAATTTTACTGCTAACAGTTCATCATGCACCACCAACACAGGTTGTCATTAATCAACGAAAGGTTCGAGGATATTTCCCACTCACAAGCATTTAGCAAAAATTTACATTATTCTCTCTAACAATTCATTTAAACCATCATCTGCAGCAAAGCAACCTTCTCATAAACCTATGGAATCATCTCGGCACCAGTTCTGTGGAGATACAGTGAACACCTTCGGGCGTGAGGACCAAAACTTCCATTGGTCCAGGGAATTTTCTTATTACTCAACCCCTACCATAGAGAACCAAGTAATTTGGACTTCCGGGATTGCTCATGCAGGCTTTGTCCCTGAGGTTTTTAACTATAAGTACATGGTCTCTTGGTGCATCGATAAATTTATTGCAGAGAAAAGAATTATTCCATTGCACGATGGCTCTTATGTTTCTTTGTCACCTCAGGTCTTCCGCTAGATGATGAAATTGCCCGAGCCAACATTGACATTCAAAGGAGAAGATTGCAAACAGTTCCTAGCAAATCATAGTAACAGATTGGACCTCTTGCCCCATTTTTTGGAAAGGCCAAATCTAGTTCCTGAAGATATTCCAAGTATGCAGGTTAGTTCATTTAGAAATCCATTTTGGGAAATTGCCTGGTTGTTTACAATAATAACGGGACAGGAGTCCACATGTATTGTTTCTCGCATGGCTCTTTATATTTTGTATTTCACAGTCAATGAACAAGCCCTTTTTGATTGGGGAAGGTTAATTTCCCATGAAATCTCTTCCCAATTGTCAAGCTACAAAAGGGAAAATAAATTTTATATTTCATCCTATTTAGTTTTTGCAATAGCACATTCCTGTCAATTTCCGCAACTGTCTCTGTCCAAAAACATCAACTGCTAATTCCATCGAGTAACGTTCTAGTACCAGGCCTTGTGGAAGCATAAGGCTTCCCACCATTTTTATGAGGTTTTTAAAGGTTTCCTGTCTGTTTTCAAATTTTTGTTGTTAGGAGAAAATGTTCCCCGCATATCTGAACATGCAACTAGTTTTTTGGACAATAAGGGGACACTCCAACATTTGGATAATTACATTGTCATAAGAATTTTTAGCTCCACAGAACAACCTACTCTCCTTCCATTTCACATTAAGGACATAATTTTTATTGTAGAAGTAGCACGTCAATACAACTACTGGTTCCATCTGTTCGAAAGGAAGAAAAAGAAACAGTTCATTCCTCTGCCTTGGAAAATAGGGGAGTTCGTCTTGAAAAACGTCAAAAAAATTGATGATTTCGCAGCACATTTTAGCATCTCCAACCTAAAATATGCTGAAGGCATAAGAGGATTCGACCCGTATGATATTTTTAGACAACATTTACAATCACTTGGCCTCGGCGATTGTTTTGTAAATAAACACCTGCCCAAAAATAGAGACAGTGACGGTCCTGCCTCTGATACCGATGATGTAGAGACAGTGCAAAGCTCCACTAAATTATGCATTTAATAGGGGAAAGGCCCCAGTGAAAAGAGTGTTCAATCTGCAAATACCACTCCAAAAAGTATGACATCTCGGAGCATCGCTCCAACGACCCATCACAACAACAAAGAAACCTAGATTTCTTCAAACAGAGGAGGAGATAACGACCCTCGTCACTCTAAAATTGATAGTTTTCACAAGCTTCCAGCAGAGAAGAAGAGAAAAAAAAATGTGGGTTGGGCAGAAGAGTCGAAAATTCAAAGATAGAACATGGAATTTGACATTGATCTGAATGCCATGCTCCCCTTCATTGATTAGCCCCAAGACGACATCCACCATAGCTATCCAATGGACATATCTGTTACCCAAAATTTTGACGAAGATGAATCCTTCATTTTCTAGAGCGTTGTTTTTGATAGCCAGAACAAAAGATAGATATTTGAGAAAAAAATGTCAAAAATATTGAAGGCAAATCTCGTTCAGAGGTTGACGTTGCCAACATGCGGGTGTCCCAAATCTATCAACTTCACACCGCGACGAGAGAAGAACTTTGTGATTCCATTGGATGCATCGATACCTAGAATGCCAAACTGAAGGAAGGATTCAAGGAATTGGAAGATGCTTTCATTCCTATGCCATTTCTTGTCGATCCTTTGGAAATCCATGCTTGGCACCCCTGCACCCAATGTAAAAGCATCCTCCACCCTGTTTGCATCTTGTAAAAGATCTGTGGAAAACAATATCAGAAAAAGAATGGAACTGGTTACCCAGGCGTGGAAAAGATCACAAACCATCGCTTCCCTTGGAACCAGGGCACATATCTTGCTCGAGCTTTTGCAAGCCGGATTAAAATATGAAGATTTTATTTTTTTTAAACGGTCATCCCTTTTGGCAAGATTGTCAACAATATGTCAGAAACAAAAAGAGGAGAAGAAGATATTCCATCCAAAAACTGGATTGGCCAATGGAATGCATGTTGGAAACAAAAAGAAAAGAACCTGCGTCTCATTGTTCAGTCATGTGAACAAGCCATAGCGAAGAAATATAAATTATTCACAAAGTTGTCAAATATAGACTTAGCAGGAAAAATAAACAAATTCCAAGACCCCCTTCTTAATTGAAAACTCCTTTCCCTTAACCAGGAAAGAGTTCGATAAATAGGTTTCTATGTTGAATACCTTATCTCTTGAAAATTTTTACAACATCCTTCAATTTGATCAAGCTCACGTCCATGACTGGCTAGTCAAATATGCAGTACAGAATGGGGAAATTCATCAGGATCTCTCTAATCTTTCTATTGACTTCCAGGAATTAGAAAACGAAGTTTTCAACATCAAAATCCAGAATGATATCAACGTCGCTCCAATGAGAAGGTACATTGAAGAATGGGTTAAAGGCAATTGAAACAGGCTGCCAATGAAAGACAACAGGCAGTTTGCGTCATTCCAACAACTTTGGAGAACATCCTTGAAACTGCAATTATCGCTGACATCAATGAAATGACAGCCGCAAGAAAATAGCCAAAAAGATCATATGTAGCCTCACTGTAAGTTTAGTCATCACATCTTTCTTTGTTTCTCAACCTGGTTATTCCACTTTCTTAAATACAAATGTATAGGAAAACACTTATACCTTTCCATTTATTTTGTTTTGCAGCTATTGCACTCTATCTTGTTTCCACAATCTTGTTTCTTGTACATATTTCTCTAATGGTCCGTGGGAGCCCCAATCCCAGTCTACATGAAAAACGCATTGAAATTCCGATTTGTATTTAACAGACTTTAATTTTTTGGTATATTTCAAAATTTGCAGTAGTATGTAACAAATTTTAATTACTTGAAATAAAAAATGCATTTAAATTTTTATATGTTATAGACTCTATTCTTATCCTTCCACATTCTATATAACAAATGCATTTCTTTTTTAATATGTTAGACTTTTATTCTTATCCTTCAGCGGTCTGTATGGAAAATGCATCTACTCTTTTATATGTTACAAACTTTTATATATATATATATATTTAAAAATAAATAGTGTTCAACAATGCAAGCGTCATTTACATATACCCCATGTTCACAAATGCATTTAAATTTTTACATTACTTATCTACTATTAATTTTATGTCATCATATATTTTTATCTTTCACCAGTCCATATGGAAAATGAATTTAAATTTCCAAATTTAATCTTGCACTGTCAACAAATTTTTTACTTTGTTATATACTTCCAAAAAACTTAGGTTTTCTAGAATACTTTCAAAAATTAGATGTTGTTGTGCTTGGCAACTGTCATTTACTTTTGCACTATCTTCTGTGATATACAATTTGCACAACATTTCCCTGATATACATTTTGCACCAAACACTACATTTCATTTACAATTCGACCCCATTTTCCACAATTTACTTTCTAACCTCCTTGACCGGGACTCCGCTGCCACACAACCTTGTTCTAGTTACATTTTTATGTAATTCTAAATTTAATTCCCACAAATTTATAAGGTTAGCTTACCTTATTTATTTTTTGAACTATATAAGGTCAGCTTGCTCCCTTTATTTTTTGAACTAGAGATATGAAGACGAGCTACCTTACATAATCATATTCTAATTTTATGGTTGCCTTCTTTCGACATATGTGAAAGACAAACTATGAGAACTATTAAAAAAAACATGTGATTATAAAAATAGTGTTTTTTATGGTATTTCACTCGAAATCAATTTGGTTGTGTATATGATTAGAAAAAAACAAATATATTTCTATAAAAAAATATTGATAAGAATCAAAACATTAATGAGGTGGATGCACTAGTTTTTTTCAAGGGTCTAGATGTTCTAAAATCTAATGGGGTCCAAAAGGATATAATGGTTAGGGAACAACAATATATCTACTATCCCTCTATCACAAAATCCTTCTAAAAACATCAAAATTTTTAGACATATACAATGAATTTGTAATGTTGATCCAAGATTTTAAGCAAAATAAAATTTTCCATGTCTTACAAAAGAAAATTATGGACGCAGACAGAGAGGTCATTATATGAGAATATCTTCAAGAGGGGATATATAAGTCAAATTAGGGGACTACAGAAACCATCTCTTTACCCCCTCCATGAAATCATGAAGTGTAAGTGCATGAAAGAGTATATGCAACTATTAAAAAGTCTCGTCATACAACTGCAACTGCACGATAAGTCAAGGCACCCTCATTGTCATTCACATTTCATATCTTGATTATTTTCATGTCCTTTGAAGTTCTAAACAATGGATTAATTATGTAGTGCATGTGGATTTACTGAGAAAAGATATGTGATATGGCTTGATTCAGTTTTTTTCAATTCAAGCATCACCTTCAACTCTAAGAAATAGAGGAGGTATTTAATATATATGTTGTGGTTGTATATGTCTAGCTCTCAGAGAGAACAATGAAATTGATGGAACACTGTGACTACAAAAGAGGGTGCGGTTGTCTCTTTTGTGAGATTACGGAGGTGCAGAAGGGAATGAAACAATGCAAGTATTATGCAACAAAATATCAATGCAGTGCTATGCAATTGACCATCCACTGGAACAACTTGAATAAAGAATTTGAACAACAAACCTAGGAATCGTCATGATTTGTATATGATGTTATGTCAAACAATAAGAGGGTCAATGAGATCAGAGAATGATGAAGAATCTCTTTGTCCTACCTAGGGTCTATCATTGTCGATTAAAATTAGGTACAAGATACGTTGACATTCCTAGAAAACCGAAGCTGGTATCGACAAGAATGATAATGTGAAAAAAAAGGAACAAGTGTCCCTTGGAATCATGAGAAGATAGAACATATATTGAATTGTAAATAGGGAATAGATTTGGATAATTTGGATGAGGTAGAAAAGGGGTCAGTGAGGATGAGGACCAAGACTTCTCTTGGGTGGAGCATGATTGATGGTGGAAATTGGTAGTAGTCAAAACCAATTCGACATAAGATGATATGATGTGATGGAAATGATCAAATATAGTGAGTATTTTTCAAATTGATATTGAGGATTAGTGAATTCAAATGGATAGGTAGTTGAGGGTGGTAATTTTAGGGATCACAATGAAGGGTATTGAGATACATGAGGTGCTACAAACAACTAGGATTACGAAGGTACAATTAATTAGTGTGAATTCTTCAACCAAGGGAGATTAGGACTGTCACTGAGTGAAATGATTCCATCAGGTGAGATGCGATGAGTATAATTTATTTCCGTAAAAAAATGTGCTTTGTACAAATATCAATGAATGAAATAATGTTAAAACAATTGGGTTGAATGTACATGAAAGGAGACATGTTCCCTAGTAGAATGATCAAATAAATTTGTCCTGAGAGGCAATAATAGTGAGAGTGACTGGGGGAAGGGTTCCCTTGGTTGGGTCTCCATTGAGGTATGTGATGGGACCATGAAATGATACCATTTTTACCTATACATTTAACACTTTTGATGATTGTTTTTCTTCAATAAAGGCCATTTTTTATCTTCATAGTCCCACTATCCACTTCTCCTTGATACCATTGAAAAAAGGTATATTTGGATTGTGTTTTCAAGATAGATCAAAGACGTTAGATTGAGTCAGGAGAAATAAGTAAGGTGCATTTGTGAGGAATAGATCCCAACCAAAAAATCTTCACGCAAGTGATTGTGAGTCATAGATCTTACAGGAGTTTGGAAGTTCGACAGTTTGGGAGAATTGGAGTGTACTAGAGTGAAAACTCCTGAAATCCGAAGTTAATCTGGATCGTTCATCAAAAGGGATGTGTGTCATAATAATTGGAGTTCATTGTTCAAAATAATTGGAGTGTGCAAGTGTAAATCTTAGGTGATTCAAACATGGTTCTACCCCTCGAAGAGTAGTGGAGCTTCATAGGTATTTTACATGTTTTATATGTGATGATGGAAACAATAACATGCATAAATTGAATCATATTGTTTAAGTTATTATGGAGAATTATTAAGTCTAATAGCCAGACAAAATTCGGTTGGTTGCACATTTTGCAGAGTTAGTAATTTTCATAACCGAGACAAATTGTTACATAGTGAAAAGAAATGGAGGAGGCAAAGTACACTTACAGTTTGGAGGATTATGTTATAGGAATGGATTTCCATTTGTTATTTGAAGGGGCAAAATCCAATGGGCATAGTGAAGAAATAGATAAAGACATGAGCATGATGAAAATCATTAAACATTTTCAAAACGATGTCCAAATTCACCAGGGAGATAAAAAAAAGATTAAGAGATCTAAGGAGGAATAAGAAGAATTCAATATGAAGCTAATGAATATCTTGGAAAGAATTTAAAATAAGTTGGATAAGGAAAGTGAATCCATCCAATCAGGGAGCCACAGGTTCCCTAATGAGGAAAGAAGATCAAGGAGTGATAGAAGACATCACCAACACTCCCAAAAAACATTCCCATAGGAGAGCACAAAAAAACTCAAGTCCATCCACTGTTAGGAAACCTAGGAGGTCTGGGGTGGATGAGCTGAAAGGAGAAATGAATAATATCAAACCTCCTACTTTTTATGGAGAGAATCAGAAGGATGAAGAGGCTAAGACGTGGCTAATTGGCATGAGAAAATATTTCCAATTGCATAATTATTCCTCTCATGTAGAACAAAGAATCACAGTCTATGAGATGAAAGGAAATGCATCCTTGTGATGGGATCAACTTGTGCAAGTGCAACACAACAAAGAGAAGGATGTCACATGTAATTAATTCAAGAAACATTTTGAAAAGAATTACTTAACGAAGAGATACATTGACAAAAAGATGAGAGTTATTTGAACTTAAATTGGGCAGCATGACTATGGATGAATATGAAAGGAGATTTCTATATCTGTTGAAGTATGTCCCTTTCATTAAGTATGAGACATTCAATATCCATAGATATCTATGTGGGCTGCCACCTTTTATCAGTGACAAAATTCAGTACGATGATCCTAAAACTCTGGAAGAAACTATAAGGAGAGAAAAATGATTATATGATCAGCATAAAGGAAAACCTACTTTCCAAAGAGATTGGGAAGAAAAGAGGAAGTTTAATAAGGAGTAGAGCCAGAAGGGAAACAAGCCACAATTTTTCAGAAATATTCCTCAAGGAAAACCAATTTTGAGGGAGCCCAGGATGGTTGAAGTAGGTGGGAAAATGCCAAGGAAGACACCTATGCAATGTTGGGGCTGTAATGGAGATCATAAGTATAGACATTTATCTCACAAAAATGATAGGGTTATATTTGTTCACCATGTTCAATAAGAAGAAACAATGGAGGACATGGGTAGAAGAGTACCTAGGATCTATACATCCCTGGACAACAAGAAAGTTGATTTTCAATCACACGTGATTGAAGTTGAAGGTATTATAAATAACCATGCCCTTACTATTTTAATTGATTCAGAGGCTATTCATAGATATATAGATCCTAAGGTAGTGGAAATATTTCAATTACCAAGAAGCAAGCATAGGAAATCTTGGTTGGTGTAGCTCGCTATAGTAGCCAAGAGAAAGGTTGTTGAGTTGGTTAAATAATATCCAGTGGGTATGAATAGACTGAGTACCAAGGACGGTTCAATCATTTTACCTTTGGTATCATATTATGTCCTAATTGGTATGGATTTGTTGGACCAACACCATGCCATATTAGACTATCATAACAAGGAATTCACTTGACTGGATGAGGAAGGAAATCAGAGAGCAGTCCAAGGAATTCCCAGGGAAGTTACTGTCCAAGAAATCTCAGCACTGCAGCTAAAGAAGTGTTACAAGAAGGGCTGCCAAATATTTTAAGCCCATATGGGGGAAGCATATAACGATAATGTGCCAAATCTAGAGGATCATGTAGTCCTACAATATTTTTAAGATGTGTTCAAGGAGATACCAGGACTACCCCCAAAGAGATATATTGATTTCTCTATAAATTTAATGCACAGAGCAACTCCAGTATCAAAGACTCCTTATAGAATGTACACCAGAACTAAAAGAACTAAAAATGCAACTTGAATATATTTTAAAGAAGGGATACATATGCCCAAGTGTGTCAAATCGGGGTGCCCCAATCTTATTTGCGAAGAAGAAATATGGGACCCTGATATTTTACATTGACTTCGGGAAGTTAAATAAAGTAACTATAAAGAACAAGTGTCCTCTAACAAGGATTGATGATCTCTTCGATCAGTTGAATAATGAAATGTTATTTTTAAAGATAGATCTTAGGTCAGGATACCATCAGGTAAGGATTAAATAGGAATACATCAACAAGACCACCTTCAGAACAAGGTATGGTCTTTATGAGTTTACAGTGGTGCCAATTGGGTTATCAAATGCACCAGTTGTTTTCATGTGCTTAATGAATGGCATTTTCCAAGAATATTTAGGCGGGTTTGTCATTGTATTTTTGGATGACATCCTTATATATTCCAAGTCAAAAGAAGAACATGAGCATCATTAGAGGTTGGTGTTGAAATTTATAAGAGAGCATCAGTTGTATGCCAAATTGAGCAAGTGCTCATTTTATCAAAACAAAATTCACTATTTGGGGAATATCATATTTTAAGAAGGGATAATAGTGGACCCTGAAAATATTGAGGAAATTAAAGGGTGGAAAAAAACTAAGAGTGTGACAGAATTTAGATCCTTCATGGGTCTAGATGGCTACTACAGAAGGTTCATTGCAGGGTTTTCTAGAGTAGCTCATCCCATCACTTCCTTGCAAAGAAATGAGAAGAAATTTCATGGAAAGAATAATGTGAAATGAGATTCCAGGAATTGAAGCAATTGTTAACAAGTGCTCGAATTCTGAAGATTGGAGACCCGAATGAAGAATTCATGGTTTGAACAGATGCCTGCAAAGAAGGACTGGGTCTAGAGTCCTCAGTCGGAATGGGTTTGTGATATGTTTTGAATCTAGGAAATTGAAAGATAATGAAAGGCTCTATTCCACTCATGATATGGAGTTGGCATCCATAGTGCACACTTTCAATAAATGGAAACATTACCTCATAGGAAGAAGTTTTGAGCTGAGAACAGACTATAATGGTCTAAAATATTTTTTTGACCAGTCTACCTTGAATGCTTGGTAGAGTAGATGGTTGGACTTCCTTTGTGAATATGAATTTGATATCAAGAACATCAAAGGAAAGGAAAACAAAGTGGTTGATGCACTCAACATGATCGTGCATGAACTGCATGCTACAACCATTAGCGTGTATCAGACAAATCTTAAAGGAATAATTTCTAAGTCTTCAAAAGTTGATTTGCAGTACATGGAACTGGTAACTAAATTGCAACAAGGTAAAATGCAGTAGAAAGATGAAGATTCTGAATTGGGAATTGATGGAATTCTCTTGTGCAAAAATAGAGTTTATGTACCCAATTCTCCAAAATTTAGGAGTGTAATTTTAAAAGATATGCATAGTGTACCTTATGCGGGACACCCAGGATATCAGAAAATAGTTTCACTAGTCAAGAGCCATTACTACTGGCCAAACATGAAGAAATAAATAGCAGAATACATCACCAAATGTATGGAGTGTCAAAGGGTAAAAGTTGAGCATAGACACCCAACTGGGTTCCTACAACCATTACCCATTCCTGAGTGGAAGTGAGAAGTGGTGCCAATGGATTTCATCACTAGGATTAACCATATCAAACAAGCAACATGATTCCATCATGGTGGTGGTGGATAAGCTGACGAAGGATGCCCATTTTATTCCCTTGAAGACTACTGACAAGGCATCTAATGTTGTTGATATTTATATGAGGTAAGTAGCACACTTTCATGGCATACACAAGACAATTGTGTCTAACAGAGACAAAAAATTTACCTCTAAGTTTTGGAGAGGATTATTCAAAGGGTTAAGAATGAACCTGAACTTCAACACAACTTATCGTCTTGAGTCTAATGGAAAAACAAGAAGAGTAAATCAGGTGATAGAAGATACGTTAAGAATGTATGTGATGAAAAAACCATCCATATGGGAATGCTACCTACACTTGGTAAAGTTTTCTTACAACAATGGGAACCAAGAATCATTGAATATGAGCCCATTTGAGGCACTTTATGGAAGAAAATACAACACCCCAATAAGTTGGGACAACCCAGTTGATAGAGAAGTGGTTGGGTCAGAGTTGATTAAGGAAATGGAAGAGAAATTGTCGAAGATTAAATATAATTTGAAGGTTTCCCAAGACAGGCATAAAATCTATTCTGACAAAGGTAGAACCCACAAAGAATTTAAAGTGGGTGATCATGTTTTCTGAAAGGTGAAAGCCCACAAAAGTTCCCTGAAGTTGGGTAACTGTACCAAGTTGGAAGCCATATATTCTGGGCAATTTAAAATTCTAGAAAGGATTGAACCATTAGTTTATATGGTTGCATTGACTATGTGCATGACTATTCATAATGTATTTCATGTCTCATTTCTCAAGAAATATATACATGATGCTAATCGTATGATTGACTGGAATGTGATTCAGGTGGAGCAAGAAGGCACCTTATAAGGGCATTTGGTGTGCATACTAGACCGGAAGAGAAATAAACTATGGATTTGAGCCATAGGGATTGTAAAGGTTCAATACACCTGGTTTGGTCCTAAGGACGCAACATGGGAGCATGAAGACGTAATGCAGGCATAATACCCACATCGTTTTGAAGATTTTGGAAATCTTGTTGATGTTGTGTAATTAAGTTACACTGAGGACAATGCAGAAATAAGGGGAGGGGATTGTAATACCCCAAGGACGAGCCTCGATTGTAATTACAAAAGTAACATGTTTTGTAGGCTAGCTGAGTATTTATATGCTGGTAGGATTATGTGTTGATTAGGTGGAGAGCCTAAGTGCTAAAGGCTAGTATCATGTTTTGTACATGTAAAAATTCATATATTTAGTATAACAACATTGTTGTGTGTAGACGAGCCACAAAGAAAGAGCATGGGGGACTAAAATCCACTAGGTTGGGCAAGGGAGGAGGCTAAGAGTAGAGCCTAAGAGCCTAAGCTTAAGAGCCTATTAGAATAATATATTATTATTCTAAAAAGTTGTAAAGAGCATATTAATTTATCCTAAGTTCCTTTAGGGAGGGGAATGAGTTCCAACTCAGGGGAACATGCTCTTGGAGATCCAAGTGTCATCCAAAATGCATGCAGAATTATGGGGGGTTGTTCTTACAATTCTCACCATGTTGAGCATTCGAACCATTCTCACCCTATTGTCCAATATCATGATTCTGGACCATGTTGGCCATCCATTACCTCGACTCGTGGATGAACTAAACAAGTAGGGAGTGAGCCAGTCCAACATTGTTGAATCACAAGAACCCGAACCTCTGCAAAAAATCTAAGTTGATACCCTTGCGACAACTATACCATTCAAGTTGCCTGCATTTTTTCCAATCAGTACCATTCCCCACCCCCAGTTTATGTTTTTTCCATCACCATGCTCGTGTGTTGAGGAGCGGGAGTGAAGAAGTGGGTTTTTAGGCTTGTGGATAGAAGAATAAAGTTGGCAGGCCTCTGAGCAAGTCTCTCTAGTTGAGAGAGTGTGTTGAGGAAGTGAGTTCTCCTAGAGGGAGTGAAATAGTATCTACAAAGCTCTAAGAATTCTTGATCCGACCTGCTACTGAAGCCCAAGGAAATGGAGGTGTAGCAGCTAATGGACAATGTGACAGTGAAGGTGTACATTCCTGGGGTGGGACATGCATGTGGGGAATGAGATTATGTGAGCTATGGGTGTAAGGGGATTCTTCGAGGAAATCCTACCTATTGTACTTTGCAACTTCCTGTTTTCCTTGCCTAGCCTAGGAATCCCTTTCTTGGTGGAGTTTAGTCCCAACTCGAGGGAGTAGCATGGTGTAAGGCTGGGAGGTTCATCGAAGGTCTGCACATAGTTGGTGTACTTCAATTAAAAGATAAGTAGCTATCCTTTGTTCATTTACATGTTGTGTATTTGTACATGCTATAATGAGGAGTATTACTTGTATATGTTGTTATATTTATGGGTTTTTCCAGTGAATATTGTATGCATGGTTTTACTATTATTTCTGCATTATGTTGTGTGATAGAAGAATGTAAATCATCTTTAAATTTGTATGTTTTAATGTCTCTTCTACATTAATATATGTATGAAAAGAATGTTTATGTCTCGTTAAAAATTGCACTAAATATGTGTGTGTGTGTGTGTGTGTGTGTGTGTGCGTGTGTTTGTGTATATTCGAGCATGAGCATTATTTGGAGTAGCATGGCCCGACCTGGGTGGCCTAGAATGTTAAAAATTGGTATCATCGCAAACAGATGTCTACTCTGTGATGTTTCCCAACCTATTGGTGGTTGGGGGCGTTACATAAAATTTCTTGAAGTACAACCATTTTAAGGGGTCCTTAAAGAGGCCACCCTTAGGGTAAGGAAGGATGTATTCTCCTCGAGTGAGGTAGTGCTTAAAAATGAAGAGGCCTCACTAAAGTGTTTTAACATCTTTGGTCCTAGAGTATCATGAGAGATACATAGTCTAGAATAAGGTCACCCTCACTAAATGAACAAGGGAATACTTGGCGATCAAATGTGGTCTTAGATAAATTCTTGGTTGCTTCATTACTTTGTAATGAAAATAGTTGATCATCATCTATGATATCTAAGGAGAAAAGACATTGTTTGATGGGGTAGTATCCATCAATAGCTCACATGTTATCCATATGGTTGGTATCTTTCACTCGATTGATAAAATGGTTTCTAGGCCAATGATAGGCACAAAGTGTTAAGATAAGCGGTAAATCCTATATAAATTTTGACTATGGTTTGGTAGGAACAAAGTGTTAATATAAGCGGTGTCAATTGATTTTGTGCTTATTGACTGTCCTTTATAACATGGTTTTGAGGGATTTGTTAACAGCCTCAACTAGGCTATTTAATTGCAGATCATATGGAGAAGAAAACTTATTCATGAAGCTAAGAAGGGAGACAACTCTTGGAACACTTCATTCTATAAATGTTCTCCATGATTCAAAATTAGCTATAGGGGGACCCTAAAATGAGTGATGACACGATTGAACAAGAACCAGGTGCCAATGTCCACTATGTTTTTTAATGTTGTCATGGACTCTACCCATTTGGTGAAGTAATATGTGGCCACATTGATGTACTTGCGACCATTGTTGGATGGGGGATTTCACATCATAAAGTTGATGCCCCAACTATAGAAGGGACCGATGGTAATGATAGTGTTTAATGGATTTGGTGGAGCTTGAGTTTTGTGAGTGAATACCTGGAACTTCGTACTTCATTTGAATTCCTAAATGAAATTATGGAAGAGTGTAGGCCGAACATAACCAGTGTAGACCATCTTTTGAGAAGTGGAAATTCTTGAAAAAAATCCAATATAGGTGCCACTATGGAAATCACTCAGTTCCCACTCATCCTCCTCGAGTGTGATACATTGATGAAAGATTGTATCGAGTCACTAAATATATAGAATGTCTCCAATGAGAAGATCCTGGGGAGCTTGGTGAAAAATACACTAGTCATCATCCCAAGAGAGATGTGGAGCAAAATTATGATGCGAAAATAGGTGAGGATATCTTTGTACCATGGGTCATCGGATGATATTACGAAAAAGTGTTCATTGTAGAATTTTTCATTCACTAGTGGTTCTTGATATTTGACGAAAAATTAGTGATGAACTCAGTAAGTATTAACACCTTCTTTTTCTTAGGAGTACTAAAATCTAGATCAAATTCTTGGAGAATTATGATCCACTAGACATACTTTCCATTGATAATTCATTGATTGAGTAAGTCTTTCATGGGGTTGGAATTTTCTATAACTTTTGTGGTCTCTAAAAAACTTTAATGACATCATTTTTTGATTGCATGGACTAAAGTGTCTAATTTCTACTCATGATTGTAATTCAAGGGTGGTTCTGATGATTCTTTCTCACATATTATATGACATTCTCTCAATAGTAATCTCCCTATTGGACAAGAACTCCCTAGATAAACATGTATGAAGAAGATACATAAAGGATATAATACTTATTAAATTGTATAGGACTGATTAATGAGGACTTTAATAGAGAGGATTTAAATGCACAAAATTCTTGCTGAGGTTAATCATCCCATCTTAAGGGGATTTCCTCACATAAAAGTCATAAGAATCCATGACAACAAGAGGCATAATCAAGGATGAAGGATAACAAAATTTGGTCTTTCCTTGTATACTTTGCAATTGGCACAAATGTTTTGAAGGAGGAAAATCACTGATATCTAGGATTTTCAAGGCATCCACCATGATTCCTTGTTGGGGAATGATGAAACCCAATAAACATCTAGTAGTGACCCAAAATACAAACTTGAGGGGGTTCAACTAAATATTGTACTTTGTAAAACTCTGAAAGATGATGAAAAGTTGTTTGAGGTGTTTAGAATGCTTGTTTGATTTGGTCATAAGGTTATCCAAGACAAGCTAAGATGAGGTAGGATAGATCATGAAAGACATAAGTCATAGCCGATTGGAATGAGGCTCCAATTTTTTTGAGACCAAAATGCATGAGGTGATAGGTGAAAGCACCATGTGTTGTGGTGAAAGTGAATTTGTTTCATTGTTGATTATTCATATGTTCTTATTAAACACAAATTAAATTGTTTTATATTTTAATGATTGAATCAACTATTGATTTCGTAGTAACCCTTCATTTTGAAAATATTAGCTAGGTGATTATTTTTAAGACTACATTTAGTTTTATTTTAGAATTGTATTTATAGTTTATATTTTAATAAATGAACAATAAATCTAGTAATTTTAGTTCAAACATGAGGAGTTTTCTATAAAATCAATTAAGTAAAAAAGAAAATACCTTTATACCATAACAAAAATGGGCATTTAGTATTAGTACGAAATACAAATTTGGAAAGGATAGGACAACTTGTGATAATGGAATCCCATAAGAGCCTAAAGAAAACATCCAAATTGACCAAGATTGACTCATAAATAAAGTGTTCTTACTAAAGATTAAAGTGATTTCCGTCACAAAATTAAATTGCTCACAAACTCAATGAAAGTACGTTAGTGCAAGTGAGCCATCATTGTCGACATGGGGTAGAGACAAATCAAATGGGATTTTATGGGGAAAATGTGATCAACTAGGGCATGATACCAAATAAATGACCATCTATACCACTAAATGACTTGAATGTAATCAAGTGAGGCCATAGAGCTAGTTTAGGGCTTTTAATATCAATTTAAATAAGTGAGGGACACTCAAAAGGAGGGATTTCAACATTTGTGATTTCATCATGTATATGTGTATGATTCTATGTGTTCATCCTAAGGTGGGAATTAATATAGCTAATGCGTGATGAAAAAAAATATGCCAACATAATTTATGTAGGGCTAATACAAATTGTAAAATTCATACACTAAACCCCTCTTTATTCTTCTTTTCCTTTTCTTTCATTTATTTGATAGTAATATGCTAACCATATTACCTTATCTCTTTTAAGACACTTTGAATGTTTAAACCACATGTTTTTCCTTATCCATGTTCTAGGTTGAGAAATTCCTTGATAATCCTCCATACATGGATACAAGATAAATATTTCACTTCAACACTCTTTTGTTCCTGTAATTAGATATATTTCTAGATAGAAAAAATACTAATTTGATTTTGTATATTTCTAGATAGAAAAAATAATAATTTGATTGTTTAAAATATTTAGAATTGGAGATCCTATACATTTAGAATTTAGAAGTGATTTTAGTCTTTAATTTTTAGATGAATTTCTAAATTTCCTTATTATTTAAATATTGAAAAAATAAAATTCATAAGTCTTTTGATTTTACACAACAACAACGACTAATCGTCCATGTTCGATGGATGATTAGAAGGTACCTCCGATGGATTTATTTTCATCGTGCAGATCAGTGAGTACCTCCGATGGATTCGCAGTGATATTTGGTGGTGGCCCAGACATAAGATTTTCTTCATCTTCTTACCTTGGCCTCTTGTTCTGCAGACGGTCTACCATATCTCGTGGTCAAGTCACTCGATGAGAAGCAATGTTGTAGCCAAAAATATTGAAGCCCTGTAACACTTGAAGTAGAGTTTCGCTCGACTCAGTCAGATTCTTGAATCCGTAAAGAAATTGATAGAATATTGCATAAGGAATCTTATAAATAGCAATTTAAGGTTTTTCTTAGCATTACAATTTGATATCTTTTAAGAGGAAACATTTTTTTTTAACCATTAAACCTATTCAAGTTATATATGGTTTGTCGTGATCTTAAAAATAGATTATTATTATTATTATAATAAAATATACAATGAAAAATCAAATTTAATAATGTTAAAAGTACCATATGATGAAAAATTAAATGTGATAATGTTAAATTTATAATAAGTTAATAAAAAAACAAAATGGGCTTTGCCAATAAACCTTGATTTGCTATGTGTTTTGGGTTTCTTTTGAGTTTCATATTATACCAGACTAAAATAATTTAGTCAAGAAAAAAATGAAGTTTGAGGTGAATGAATTCATAATTGTCCAAGCATTCCATAATATGAGTAAGCTTTCCATAATATGAGTATTGGAAGGAATATTTTCATAAGAGCAACTTCGTATAAGATTTGGATGGGGAAAATTAGAGTTTTGAGTGGAAATGTTTTTAGCAGATTAAAGTTTAATATATATACAAGGTTTTTAAAAAGGATGTAGATCTGTTATTCGATGAAGTTTTAATGTTGGATGAGGATGGATTGTGATTTTGGAAGATTGTAAACATAAAGTTCTGGTTTTAGGAGTGTTTACAACACTGTTTTTAGAAGCTATTTATGTAAAAGAAATTTTATATTAGATTAATATAAGATTTTTTTCTTATTGAAAAAAAAGGTAGGTAGTTAGATTTTAAAAGAATTTGGTCTTTGATTTTTTATTTTTTTTTGTTTTTTTAATGGTGCTATAAATATATAGATAAATCCGTTTAAATTAGTTGATAATGTTAATGTTATTAAAAAAAGTTGTCTTTGCCCATAAAACCTTGATTTGCTTTGTTTTTAGGGCTTCTCATTAGTTAAGAATAAAATGATTTAGTCCAAGAAAAAAATGATGTTTGAGGGGAATGTATGCAAGTTTCATTTTTTCAATCACTAGAATGATGTTTGTGTATTTGGGGTTTTGAATCCATGTATGATGTTTGTGTATTTGGGGGTTTCGAATATATGTATGACATCAACATAATCTGTTTACAATGATTTCAGTATGGTTTAGGCCAAACTTGATTAACCATATTTTGGCTATGTCTTATCAGAAAAGGCACAAATTGTTAGTTAATTATCTAGTTCCATTTTTATCTAGAACCCTTTAGCTCTAAAGATTTAAGAAAGGCCAAGCAAGTGAGAAAAATTGGTTTCTATCTTATTCATTCCAGAGACAACCACATAAGAAAGGCCAAGTAAGTGAGAAAGACCATGAAACAATATTTTAGGATAGTAGTTGCCAATAACCCACACGTTGATAGAACATTTCCATGGTGTGGTGATGGGATTATTTATTTTCTTCCAGTGGCAAATAGAGGTGGCAAAAAAAAATTGGAAAAAAATAATGGGAAATGTGACCACCGTGTCTTCTTTGAGTGAATGTTGTTTATTTCTAGAGTTCTATCGTGGTTGAATGTTGTTTATTTCTAGAGTTCTATCGTGGTTGTGGATCATAGATGGTTTCCTAAGAGAAATGAGGTTGGAGTCCATTTGGATTCACTTTCATTGAATAAGAGTATCGATGGTTGTTTGTACTTAGCATCACCAATACACTCTATCAAAAAGAGGATAAATATTTATTTGAAGACTACTACATAGTCTTCCATCTTAGACTTCTTTCTCACTATTTAGTTTAAGTTATATAGCTTTGTTGAAGAATATATTACAACTGTTTCATAACTTCATCGTTAATGAATTTAATATTTTATACAATTATTTTTTTACTTTATGTATTTAAAGTTTATTCAATTTCTTTTTATGTTTTGTTAATTAATTAATACTTATAAATTAACACTAATAACTTAGTTAGATTGGTATAAAACTTTGAGTCAATAACTTGGTTAGATTGGTATAAAACTTTGGATACAATGAGTCATACGTTTTGTCAATTAATTAATACTAATAACTTGGTTAGATTCTTAGATTTGTATAAAACTTTGGATACAATGAGCCAATAACTTGATTAGATTGGTATTAAACTTTGGATACAATGAATCAAAAAGATTTATTTGGATACTAACACATGGTCGTTCTCCTTATATTTGTTTCTCACTCTTCAAATCAAGATATAGATTTAGATATAGATTATTCAAATCAAGATATAGCTTAGGCTAAAAAGATATTATGGATGTTTATAACTTCATCAGAGGCTAAGTTATATCCAAATACAATATTTGGTTAACCATTGTTTGTGAGTTGTAAGTTAGTTTTTAAAAATTAAAATCAATATATATTTTAGTGGTAGCATTGAATTTTTAATGTGGTATTGAACATTAAAGATAATCTTTTCAACTATTGTTTACCATACTGAAACATTGTTAATCAACATGGTCAATTCTAGTCACTTTTGGTCACCATAGTTAACCATGGTCAAACCATATCTACATCCTCTTCTATAGTTAACACTGACCAACCATAGTGAACATGATCATCCATGATCATATATAATTAACCATAGTCAAGGATAACTAACCATAGTAGAACATGGAAAACCATAATTAACCATTGTCAAACCTTCATGAATTCATGACCAACCCTTCATGAAATTTGCAATGCATTATAACCATTGAGGAATGTAGAAATTCAATGATATTCCACTACATTAAACCATAGTAAAACATTGTCAATCATAGTCAAGTATAGTCGAACATAGTCAACCATGGTTAACAATGATCAAACATAATCAACCATGGTCAAACCATCATTAACCATAGTCAAACATTGTGAACCATAGTCAACCATTATCAAACACAATAAACCATGGTTAAATAGGGTCTACCATAGTCAACCATTATTATACATGGTCTAACATAGGCAACCATTGTTGACCATAGTTAAACATGGTCAAGCATATTAAACCATTGTTAAATGTGGTCAACCATAGTCAATCATTGTTAATCACACTCAAACATGGTTAACCATTCCAAATAGTCAACCATGGTCAAACATGCAATCATATTTAAACATAGTTAACCATGTTTGACCATAGTAAAAGTAGTCAACCATGGTAAAACATGATCAACTATAAGAAAAGTCAACCATAATCAATCATGCCTAATTAAGGCCAACAATAATCAACTAAACTCAACCAGAGTCAAACATGGTAAACCACACTCAACTATTATAAAAGATGCCAATTATAGTCAACCAAGCTCAACCAAATCCAACCATAGTTTGACCAAATTCAAATATAGTCAAACTTAGTAAATGAATGTCGATAAGCAACATTAAGGATGGCTTTCCAACAGGCTCAACCATAGTCGACCATGGTCAACTATAATTAGCCATATTTAAACATGCTTAGTCAAGAATGATCAACTAAAGTCAATTATAATAACAAATGAACTACTAAAGTCAACCATAGTTAACCATTATTAACCATAGTGAAACATGGTCCACCATAGTCAACGAGAATCATCCCTCTTCAACCATAGTCAATTATGCTAAAATATGATTGATTATAGTCAATGATAGTCAAATGTGGTCAACCATGGTTAATGATAGTCAAACATAATCAAATATAGGTCCAACCATCATTTACCATAGTCAAACATGATGAACAATAATCAACCATTGACAAACATGTTCAACCATTCTCAAACATCTTCAATCATAGTGGACTATTGTTAAACATGGTCAAACATAGCCAACCATAGTAAAAAATGGTCAACCACAGTAAACCATGGTCAAACATAATCAAGCATGGTTAATCTTGGTAACCCATGGTTAAAAATGTCCAACAATAATAAACAATGGTCAACCATAGTCAACCATGGTCAAACATTGCCAACCATAGTCAACCATGGTTAGCCATAGTGAAACATGATTGGCCATGTTCAACCATATCCAACCATACAAAAGCATGGTCAACCATAAGAAACCATCATCAAACATGGTCAACTGGTCAACTATATTGAACCATGGGTAATTACAACCATACTCACCCTAATTCAACTATAGTCAAACATAATCAACAAAAGTCATTATAAAAAATAGTCAACCACTATTAACCATAGTTATACCAACATTTTCATTTTAATAATATAACTTGTCATAAGTAATATTAATTTCTTGGAGAGGGGAATTATACAACTCATTATTAGGTTGATGTGTGATTTCGTGCTCAAATTCAATGTGGAGTATCACTCTTAAATAATAATAGTAAGAGATTAAGTAAATGAAAATTGTATATGTAGACTCTAATCTTTTGCACTCTAAAATTGATTAAGGAAGGGTTTGCACATCTAGAGATTTAAAACCCAAGTTAAGATAGGGCTCTCTTGATAATATATTCATAAGTTTTTTATCCTTATACTTAGCATCAAATTATAAATATTTTAAAATTGGGAAACATTGCTCTTACTTTATCTTGCCTTCATGTAGTTTGTGTTTCTCTTCAAACTGCTAAAGGAGTTCACACTAGCTTGAATGAATTGAGCAAAAGAATGAAATGGTTTAAACCTTGTGATAACAAAGGATGGTTTGGATCACAAACCAACTTATGTTCATGGGTGTTTTTGATGGTTGATAGAGTGTGCATCATTTGATTTTTTTCGTGAAGATCAAATTTTTTGATTAATTATCTATTTATTGTTACAAAAACTCATAGATTATGCCAAAGGACTCTATAGCATTCATGATGCTTAATGAACTTGATAAATAGATATTATGTAAAAAATGATAAGATTTAGAAGTAAAAACTACACGTTGTGTTGGGGTCCTATAATTATATGTAACTCGATTCTTCGGTTGCTGATTTGGCATTTCTCTCGTGATGAATTTCTTGGCTTGTTGGTCTCTTGGTTGTTTCCATTTCCCCCTCCATCGATTTCGCTCGATCTTCCATCACCCTGTTGCATCCTTCATCCACCTCTGCGCCACTCACTCTCTCATCCCTTTGTCCCTTTGGCTACATCTCGCCCGCCAACCATCCATGAATAAACAAACTTAGGATAAAAATATTAGATTAATTAATAATGTTAGTAAATAGTAAATAGGTTAATAAAGTTAGGGTAATTAAACAAATAAGATAGGTTAAATCTTATTAGAAATTAATTAATTAATTAATTAATAATTAATTTAGTTGGTTAGTGATTAGGTTAGTGTTTTATTAATTAAACATTAAAAATAAAACAAAAATTATAAAACATATAATAAAACAAATTAGAAATAAAAAAAATTAAAACAAAATTTATAATAAACAATCAATAAATAAAATATATAAAAATTAAAACAAAACAAAGTAATCAAACTAATAAATAAAAACAAAACACAAAACAAAATTAAAAACATAAAAACAAAATACAATACATAACAAATAAACAAAAAATATCAAATGTTAATATTAAAATAAACAAAAACATGTAATAAAACAAAAATCAAAATAAAAAATATTAAAAAACCAAACTAAAATATTATCCTATGTTTCTACCCACCCTTCCCATGCATATCACATCCTGTCCCCCTCACGTCACATCAAGTCAAGGGGGTATGATATGAGTTGTTTCCTAATACCACTCTCGGACACATGGAAGCTCCACAAGCCACCAGACCCCCCCCATAAAACCACTTACCACCTTGGGGGGTTCAGAATACCACCTTTCCCCAAAAAAACCACTTTTGCAATGTTTTTGACTAGTCGATTTCCAGAGGTGATTTCAGGCAAACAAAGACATATTTTAAAAACCCGAGAGAGGTTTTTGTTCAGAATGGGTCGAGGAAAAAAAATTTCTTCCATATTTTTCACAAGTGCCATGAGAAGGGAGAATCAAATCCATCTTCGAGCCCCATTTTTTAGTTTTTCATTTTCCTATTTCAATCCTGATTTTACGGGAGCTTTTTCGGCGAACTGGAGATGAAATTGAAGACACTGAAAGAGGTTTTTGTCTGTAACATGATCATATAAAATAACCTCCTTCAGTTTTTTCCCAGGTGTCATTGTTGAAGAGAAACATATGTCTGAGCATACCCCTATTTTCTGCAGATTCGACCAAATTTGCATTTCAAGATTTTTGGGGATTTACTTGCTATTTTCGGCCAGGAGGATCGAATTCGATCTCCCGAGCCTAAGGATTGTAATTTTTATCTATATCCATGTTTTTAGTAGAGAATTTGGATCAACAGGGACCATGATTTAATTTGTATCATATCTCATAGAGCCATATTCCATCAAAACAATATTACAGTTACAGGATTCTTGTGTCATTATGGTGGTGAAGTTTTCCTCTATGTAATTATGTTTTCCCTGTTTTTCATATGTATTTATTTATCTATTGTTTTAAAGAGATTCAGGATCAGGATTTGTTTAAATACACCATGTTCCCAGTTTAAAACAATATAAATGTTTTCTTCTTGAAGGTCATTCCCAAGATTCTTAACTGCCCTATTATGATCTGATTCCATCCCTTTTTCTTCTTTACCATTTACCAAACTTTAAAGGATCTATCATAGTGCCTACCTTTCCCTGTAAGCTCCCCTGTAGACCCTCCTTTGATTGGATTAAATCTCTCTAACTCTATTTCCCAATGGTATTTTTCTCCTGCTCCAACCAAACCATTTAAAATCCAAATACCAATGTATCATAGCTAGCCTAATATCTATTCAAACAAATCTATATCAAACAAAGAGATCTCTCTCTAAGTCTTGGAGGGATAGATCCAAGACTTGAAGTGGTTTTGATGTTGCCTCTATGACTGCCTTCACATCCTTGGGAAAATTATAGAGTGATAACAAAATGACAACCATACTGGGGACTTTCTCCAGTAGTGCACTTCAAGTTCCATATATGATCACTGATTGTGGACAGTGACTAGACACAAGAAGGTTGAGATCATTCATCTGGTGAATCCAATCAGCTCTAGACAGTTCCAACTCAAAGACTCCACTGGAGGAAGAACCTGACGCATGACTAAGCTACCTAGAAAGACCAAGTACTCAAACCCAAATTGCATTCACGACATCTTTGGTTTTATATGTAATTATGTTCTATCTTATTCTAAGCCTGATCAAAAGTACATTGTTGAATATTGCATTGACCACTTGCTAATTGATGAGCCTCAAGAGACTAAGCCCCAAATTGTGGATCATGTACATACTCATACACCTGTGCACATCCTAGATGCACCTGTAGAAATCATAGTGAGACATATGCCTCCTTATTTATCTCCTGCTCTTGCTAAACCTCCGGATGGTTGTAAGCCTCTTTCTTCACCTCGTGTACCTGCCAAAGTCCCAGATAGATACAAGCCCCTAGATTTTCCTCCTATCCTCCATGAACCCCCTACAAATTACACCAATAATCTTCCCAAGTTTGATGGAGAGAATGCCAATATTACTATTGAAAAACACATCCAGAGGTTTGAATATTTCCTTGACCTTTATGAGGTTGAAGATGACGATGTCTATATCAGGATGTTTTCCTTGTCTTTGCAAGGAAAAGTTTAAAATTGGTTTAAAAACCTTCCAGCTGCAAGTATCAGAAATTTTCATCAGTTCATGCAAGTTTTCTTAGATAGGTGGATGATCATGGGAAATGTTTTCCTCATCCTAGAAGAATATGACCACTTGAAAAGAAATCCAGGGGAGACGGTACATCAGTTTTCATCAAGGTTCAATAAGGTTTACCATGCAATTCCTGCTGATATAAGGCCACCCCCAGGATCAGCTCACTTGCATTTTCCAGATGCCTTCGATCCCGATATGGAATTCCAATTAAGAGAAAGGAAAACTGCAACCCTTGAAGACATGCAAAAGATTGCAGTGGATGTGGAAGCTAACTTGTTGAACAAAAAGGCAAAGTTAAAGGCATAAAAGAAAGATAGAATAGAAAGGGAATGGATGACATCTTCAGAAATCTGAGCCAGTTGAAAGGTTGTAGCTGCAGTGACTCCATGGCCCAATGAATAAAGAACCGGTCTGCATGTTCAGAGTTCAGTGGTTCTTGACACCTCCTAAAAGAGCTGTCATCCCCAGGTGGAGCCTATTTTGGGGTCCTATAATTATAGGTAACTCGATTCTTCGGCTACTGATTTGGCATTTCTCTCATGATGAAGTTCATGGCTTGTTGGTCTCTTGGTTGTTTCCATTTCCCCCTCCATCCATTTCGCCCGATCTTCCATTACCCTGCTACATCCTTGATCCACCTCTGTGGCACTCACTCCCTCATCCATTTGTCCCATTGGCTACATCTCGCCCACCACCCATCCATGAATAAACAAAATTAAGCTAAAAATATTAGATTAATTAATAATGTTAGTAATTAGTAAATAGGTTATCAAAGTTAGAGTAATTAGAAAAATAAACTAGGTTAAGTCTTGTTAGAAATTAATTAATTAATTTACTTGGTTAGTGATTAGGTTAGTGTTTTATTAATTAAACACTAAAAATAAAACAAAAATTATAAAACATATAATAAACAAATTAGAAATAAAACAAATTAAAACAAAAATTATAATAAACAAACAATAAATAAAATATATAAAAAGTAAAACAAAACAAGTAATAAAACTAATAAATAAAAACAAAACACAAAAAAATTAAAAACATAACAACAAATTACAATACATAACAAATAAACACAAAATATAAAATACAAATATTAAAATAAACTAAAACACATAATAAAACAAAAATCAAAATGAAAAGTATTAAAAAAGCAAACTAAAATACTATCCTAAGTTTCTACCCACCCTTCCCAAGCATATCAGACCCTGCCCTCATAATAAAAACAAAATCAAAATGAAAGTATTAAAAAAAGCAAACTAAAAATACTATCCTAAGTTTCTACCCACTTTCCCAAATATTATCGTGACCGCCCCTCAATGGCCATATCAGCTCAAGGGGGTTTGATATGAGTTGTTTCTTAATACCACTCTCGAACACATGGAAGCTCCACAAGCAACCGACCCCCTCCCCCATAAAACTACTTTCACTCAATTCTAAAAGTGGAATACCACATTTCCCCAAAACCATGGTTGCAACATTTTTGACTAGTCGATTTCCAAAGGTGATGTCGGGCAAACAAAGACATATTTAAAAAAATCGAGAGAGGTTTTTGTTCAGCATGGGCTGAAGAACAAACAAATCTTACATATTTTTCACAGATTCCATGATTAGGGAGAATCAAAGCCATCTTCGAGCCCCTTCATTTCAGTTTTTCATTTTCCTGTTTCAGTCCTGATTTTGCAGGAGTTGTTTCGGCGAACTGGAGATGAAATTGAAAAAACTGAAAGAGATTTTTGTCTATAACATGATCATATAAAATAAATGCCTTCAGTTTTTTCCTAGGTGTGAGCATTGAAGAGAAACATATGTCTGAGCTTACCCCTAATTTATGTAGATTCGGCGAAATTTGCATTTCCAGATGTTTTGGGATTTACTTGTTATTTTTGGCCAAGAGGATCGAATTAGATCTCCTGAGCCTAAGGATTGTAATTTATATTTATATCCATGTATGTAGTAGAGAAAGTGGATCAACAAGGACCATGATTTAATTTGTATCAGAGCTCACAGAGCCATATTCCATCAAAACAATATTATAGTTACAGGATTCCTATGTCACTGTGTTGGTGAAGTTTTCCTCTATGTAATTATGTTTTCCCTGTTTTTCATATGTATTTCTTTATCTATTGTTTTAAAGAGATTTAGTCTCAGTATTTGTTTAAATACAACCTGTTCCCAGTTTAAAACAATATAAATGTTTCTGCTTGAAGGTCATTCCCAGGATTCTTAATAGCCCTCTTATGATCTGATTCCATCCCTTTTTCTTCTTTACCATTTACCAAACTTTAAAGGATCCAACCCAGTGCCTACCTTTCCCTGTAAGCTCCCCTGTAGACCCTTCTTTGATTGGATTAAATCTCTCTGACTACATTTCCCAATGGCCTTTTTCTCCTGCTCCAACCAAACCATTTAAAAACCAAATACCAATCTATCATATCTAGCCTAATATCTATTTAAACAAATCTATATCAGGCAGAGAGATACCTCTCTGACTCTTGGAGGGCTAGATCCAATACTCGAAGTGGTTTTGATGTTGCCTCTGTGACCGCCTTCACAGCCATGGGCAAATTACAGAGTGATAACACGTTGTAAAACAAGCTAGAAATTGGTATAATACGTAAACAATAATGGAGCTACATAATCTATGTGTTATAAAAGAAACTAGCTTGCATTTTTTACAACGACTTGGTTTCCATGAAACAAGCCAAAAAATTTAATATAGAAGGAATGTTGGACTATCATACGGAGAGACATAATATCTATGAAATGAAACTTTTGGATTATTTCCAAAATTTGAGATTTCTTTCTTTCCATAACATTAACATTTGTAAAAAAAAATTGTACTTTTTGTCTTATTTTTTGGGTAGATTTGTGTGAGGGTTTTACTTTTTAATATATTTCAAAACATCAAAACACATTTTATTTATTTAGATTTATTTTTTAATTGAAATATCAAATAAAATTTAAACACTATATTATATACTTTGATTTTTTAATTTGATAAAATGTTAAAGTAAATTATTTATTAATTTTTCATAATATTTAAATTAATTTTATAACAAATGTTATTAGTTAACTAATTGAAAGTGTTATTATTGAATCTTTAACCGAATGTGATTTTTTCAATATTAAGTTATACCTAAGTTTTGAGTTTTAATAGTGGAACTCCCACAATGTAATGTTTTTTCAATCTTAGATAACCTAAGTTTGAACTTTTCATCTTAGATAACTATGACATCTATTCATTGAGGCCATTAAATTTGTGTGAGTGAAATAAATACATGTGATGTTGGATGTGAAATGCAATTTCCTCACCTAATTGTTTTTGAACAATATTGTGATAACAATTTCGTTTTCCATGACTTAAATTTTATGAAGAAAATATAATATTTTATATGTAGGGATAAATTATCTTCAATATGACTATATAATCATTTTGAATATGCTAGTATAAGCATAAAATCTAGAAGTTAATGTGGTTATTGCTAATAACAAGTATATTTATTATTACTATATTTTAATTTTGTATGATATATCATATTAGGTATTCATATGCTCTAGACATATTTAATGTCAAATGGAAGAAAGCGAAGTTACATTCTCTTCAATATTAGGTTGTAAAATATACTTCATTTTTCTAAGTACAATGAGACGATATAATTTTTATTTTATAACTTTTATAATTTATTTCATGTTATTAATATTTTTGGATATAAAATAACAATTTTTTTTTTTTTTAAATATAGGGAGAGCTTGTGTGAGAGAAAAATAGAGGGAAGGAAGGAAAAAGGGTGGGAGAGAGAGTGTGGAACTATTGGGTGAGGTAGGGAAGGGGAGAGAGAGAAAGAGAGGAAGGGAGAGAGGTAAATAAATATATGTGGGAATAGGTGGGGAGACACAAAGGGAAATAGGGAGAGAGATAACAAGGGGTAGAGGGGGGAGAGAGAGATGGAGAGGCGGGATATAAAGTGAGTAATAA
Source organism: Picea sitchensis (assembly GCA_010110895.2). Taxonomy (NCBI): domain Eukaryota; kingdom Viridiplantae; phylum Streptophyta; class Pinopsida; order Pinales; family Pinaceae; genus Picea; species Picea sitchensis. The sequence continues at coordinate 115,818 of SNQJ01S0006967.1, read as the reverse complement.
AGTGAGAAATTGATAAATAGAGAGAGGG
>SNQJ01S0006967.1:80057-115780 GCA_010110895.2 Picea sitchensis | reverse complement strand
GAGAGATGCATGCGCATCACAAGGGCGTGCAAGCATATCTAGCAATGAGACAACGTGGAGATAAGAGACAGTTGGAAAAGCACCGAGCACATTTTTTGAAAATGTTTTGAAATATTAATGAAGTCATTAAGTGGAGGCATGCTTGTATTATTGTAAAAGGACCTTGAGCGATCCACTCTCATCCATAGTAGATACGAGCCTTTATGTGTAATGAATGTAGGTAGATAGAATTTAATGCTTAGATTAGATAATTTTAGCGCGCAAGAGGGAAATAGGATATAGACACCCTCATTGTATAGTGGAAAGATTATTATGTCAATAGAGAATAGAGCATACGGAAGAGAGCAGAGAGCTATAGTTGAAAACACCCATGTACAGAGATTTGAATTAATAGAAAGAGATTCGATTCAAATTCATGGTGTCGTATTTGTTCTCTGTGTATGCATGTTGAATGTTATGCTCATGGATGTTTACTTTCTGTTATACATTTTCTTTATATGTTGTGTATATGATTTCATGATTTATGTTTGAAGTTTGAGAGAGAGTAAGGGATGAGTTTCAATTGTTTCTCTATTTGAGCAAGAGTTCCTACAATGAGTGTAGCGACGTTGTTCGCAAGGAGTGTGTTGACAAGAGTTTAGAGTTTTACCTCTGAAAGCTCAAGAGGGTTAACGTTGTTCTCATTCTCACAGAAGTGAAAGTTGAGCACAGGAGCCATGCAAGGAGTGTGCAGGCCGAGTAAAGTCTTAGAGTTTGTGAACCTAAGAAAATTTTGAAGGACTACTGCTGCAGGGAGTGCGTAAAGTCGAAGGACTTCAATTCTTTGAAGAAATTGTAGGATTCGCCGTAAGGAGTGCATGTGGGAGTCTTCTTTAAGACTCGGAGTTGGAGAAAGATCAGGAAAGATAGGGTTTTCGCAGTTTTCGAAGAAAATCATAGAAGGTTGGTGCCTTGAAGCATTGAAAGGATGTGTAGTAGGTTTTCATTGCAGGCGGTTAAGTTCCGCGGAGAAATACTTGCTTAAATTGGTAGGAATTGTCCAGGAAGAAACAGACGGTCAGAATTCTTTGAGAAGAATTCGCGAAGTCACAAGAGTCGTCAAATATTGCAGAGAAGCAGGAACATTATGGTGAGATTTCCTCAAGCGTAAGCTCAGAAGAAATCGGGGCCATAGGATCCAAGTTAGCCAGGGCCATTGGATCGCTCACGAAATCTCATTTCGGGGTTTCCTGAGTTGAGGGATCGAAGGTTTTGCATCAAGGTTCGTGAAGTCGTGAAAGGCGAGTAACGAAGTGGCGAGTGCATCAGATTCGTCCATCTGGGAAGGACAAGTGGCAAAGATCTAGAGATCTCGTGAACCCGAAGGTTCACAAGGTGAGAGCCCAAAGGTTGGGTACTCTAGGTTGCGAAAGGCGAAGTCCTGAAAGGGAGAGAAGTTCCATTGTGGGACCGAAGGGACGCATGTCATCTTTTGAAAGAATTCAACACCCCATTGACCTCTCGTGTCTCGGGGATTCGCGAGACAAGATCCGGGAGTTCGACATCGAACCTCACGAAGCGACAAGAAGAGAAAAGTGCTAGAGTTAGCCTAGCCAGTGGTCATGCATGAAGGGCGCTGACACAAGGGAGATATACCCGTATCGACACTTCGAGTATCGTAGAATTGGGGAGAAAGAGTCAAGATCCTAGACTCACGAACCCGCAAAGTTATGACAAGGGAATTGTGGTCGTTAGGAGGTTAAGGGGCTCGCGCCTAGTGCCATTCGCATAGGAGAGTTCCCAAAAAAGGACCTGTGGATCAACAACTTGTAGATTCCAGCAAGGAATCCAAAAGAGTTGATTTAGATCAGTAGAAATAAAGAAAGATCTTGTGAAGTGGACGTCCATCGAAGGGCCGAGTGGGTCTGCGTCTGCACCATCTGGTATCAGAGCCTGATTCTTTTTTATATATTTCAGGCAGGAAAAGCGAGAATAAATTTCAGCCATGCCACCGAGGAGAAGAGATAAGAAAACACCCGATCCGCCAGAGTATAGGGAAATGCTAGAAGGAAGGGGCGGGTAGGTGAAGAATCCAGAAGTGGAAAGATATTTGCATGACATTTGCGCCAGAATCATGGATGTGGAAATAAAACAAAGGTGCACAATTGATATTGAAGATGTCAGTGAGTTCGAAAGTGAACATGACGCTGGACATGAAGAAGAAGAAATTTCAGCAGAAGATGCAGCAAATGAATGCTTGATTAGAGCTATTGCAAGAATGAGTGCAAGAGCCAACATGGACATTCCAGTTTATGAGGGAAACTTGGATGCTGAAGAGATTCTAGACTGGATTAGAGCTCTGGACACATATTTTGACTATGAAGATGTCGAAGAAGACAAGAAGGTCAAACATGTTGTCACGAGACTTAAAGGACATGCAACATTGTGGTGGGATGAACTGTAAGCTAACAGACACTGCCAAGGTAAGAAGAAAAACAAGATTTGGGATAGGATGATTGCAAAGATGAAAGAAAAATTCATTCCCAGGGATTATCAAATTTCTCTTTTTCGAAGAATGCAGAATTTGAGACAGAAGCTGATGATAGTAAAGGAGTACACTGAAGAGTTCTATAGGCTAAACATCAGAGCAGGTCATCGTGAAAGTAATGATGAAAAGGTTGTCAGGTATATGAATGGCCTGAGATACGAAATTTAGTATGAGATGAGCATGATGACCATATGAATGGTGGAAGATGCGTGTGAAATGGCTCTAAAGGTGTAAGAGAAGATGAGCTGAAAACAAGGTCAAAGAGGCCAAGGCAGAAGTCAATCCAAGGGAAAATTAGTCGTCCAAGATAGAAATCAGAAGCCTAAGAAAGAATGGAAGAAACTTCAGATTGAGAGAGGTGGAAGCTCACAGAAAGGGAAATATGTTGGACAGAGAAGGAAGTATGTTGATCAGAGAGGAGAGTATGATGATAACAACATTTTTCCTCATACTAGAGGTAGAGGAAGAGGAAGAGGTGGAGTGATAAAATTCTTCACGTGTGGAAAGCTCAGACACAATTCTTATGAATTTCCAGACAAGAAGAAAGAGGAAGGAGAGACTCACATCGCCGAAGCATAGAGGCGAAATGTTGAGGCAGAGGATGTTGAAGGCGGAAGATCGTTGATGATGAAAAAAGTTATTTTGACACCAGAGAAGGAGGTGGAGAGTTTGGTCCAAAGGAACAACCTTTTTCGGACCGCTTTCAAGACCAAGGATAGGGTATGCAAAGTCATCGTAGACAGTGGTAGCATGGATAATCTCGTTTCAGCAGAGATGGTAGAAAAACTGGAGCTGGAGACTATTGATCATCCAAGCCCATACAGAGTTTCATGGTTGAAAAAAGGACATCGGGTAAATGTCACTAAGCAATTTTTAGTTGAGTTTAAAATAGGAGGTTATAAAGATGAAATACTCTGTGATGTTATTCCTATGTATGTTTGTCATCTATTGATGGGTAGACCGTGGAAATATGATAGGAATGTGATTCATGACGGGAGAATGAACACATACACCCTAGAGAAGAATGGGAGAACTCACATGTTGTTGCCAATCAAAGATAACGAAATAAAACTGGATGTGAGCAACACTATACTTCTCATGAGTGGGAAGGAACTTCTTATAGAGGTTAAGAAGAAGGAGGAACCGCAATTCATTGTGGTCAGGAAGCCAAAGATTGTTTTAACCAGCACAAGGGTAGATAATTTACCAAAAGATGTTTTGGAACTACTGGAAGAGTTCACTGACATAGTAGTGGACAAACTACCTTGTTCGTTGCCACCGATTAGAACTATAAGTCAACAAATTGATCTCATACCTGGAGCTAGTTTTCCAAACAAAGAAGTGTACAGATTGATGCCGCAGGAGAATGAAGAGGTCAAAAGACAAGTCCAGGATTTGTTGGACAAAGGTTTGGTCAAAGAACTCTTGAGTCTGTGTGTTGTTCTTACAATACTCAGTCTGAAGAAAGACGGAGGCTGGAGGATGTGTACTGAATCGAGGGAAATCGATAAAATAACTATCAAGTACAGATTTCCATTGCCAAGGATGGATGATCTGATCGATTTCTTGAGTGGGGCCAATTTTTTTTCAAAGATTGATTTGAAAACTGGTTATCACCAAATCCGCATGAGGGAAGGTGACAAATGGAAGACACCCTTCAAAACTAACGAAGGGTTGTATGAATGGCTTGTCATGCTGTTTGTTTTAACAAATGCGTCGAGTACTTTCATGATATTGATGAACGAAGTCCTGAAGGATTTCATCGGAAAATTTGTCATTGTGTATCTCGATGACATACTGATTTTCAGTAAAACAAAGGCAGAGCATCTGAAACATTTGGCTATAGTGATGCAGAGGTTACAACAAGAGAAGTTGCTGATAAATATGAAGAAATCTTCATTCATGAAGACAAAGCTCATTTATTTGGGGTTTGTTATTTCTGCAGATAAATTGAGGATGGATATAGATAAGGTGGAGGTAATCAAGAATTGGTCGTCACCAAAGAATATCTTTGAAGTTCGAAGTTTTCACGGATTGGCTAGTTTCTATAGGAAGTTCATCAGGAATTTTAGTGGAATTAGTGCACCAATGATGGACATAGTGAAGAAGAGACAAAAATATTTTCACTGGATGGAAGAGGCTGAGAAAAGATTCAATTTGCTAAAAAGGAAAATTACGGAACAACCAATTCTAGTGTTACCTGATTTCCAAAAGAAATTTTAAGTGAAGTGTGATGCAAGTGGATTTGCAATAGGGGAAATCTTGAGTCAAGAAGACAGGATGATAACATACTTCAGCGAGAATTTGAATGAAGAGAAAGTGAAATACTCCATGTATGACAAGGAGTTCTATGCTATTATTCAGGCATTAAAAAATTGGAGACGTTACTTAATCCCGAATGAGTTTGTCTTGTATAGTGATAATCATGCATTGAAATTTGTGACTCAACAGGAGAAGTTGAATCAAATACATGTTAAATGGATTGAATATATGCAAAATTTCACTTTTGTGATTAAACATATTTCTGGGACTACTAACAAAGTTGTTGATGCTTTGAGCGGGAAATGTTTGTTATTGCAGGAGTTTAGAGTCAAAACATTGGGTTTTGATGATCTCAGGGACATGTACAGAGATGATCCAGATTTTAAAGAGGCGTATGAAGCAATTGAGAATCCAATTCTCAGGGATAGAAGCCAATGGGCAGAATACATGATCTAGGAAGATTACTGTTTAAAGGTAATCAAATTTGTATTCCAAAATGCTCCATGAGGGAGAATTTGCTGAAGGAGAAACATAGTGGAGGATTGGCTAGACATTTCGGTCATGACAAGACATTCACAAAGTTGAATGAGTCATATTTTTGGCTAGGAATGCGAGCAAATGTCAAAATATTCATGGACAGGTGTAGAATTTGTCAACATTCAAAAGAAAAGAGGCAGAATGCATGTTTTTATCAACCATTACCCATACTTGAGAGGCCGTGGGATGCAGTCAGCATGGAATTCATATTGGGGTTGCTGAGAACACAAAGAGGGTTTGACTCGATCTTTGTGGTAGTGGATAGATTTTCAAAAATGGCACATTTCATTCCATGTCAAAAAACCAGTGACAGAACTCACATTGCGAACTTGTTTTTCAAAGAAGTCATTCGACTTCACGGATTACCAAGGAGCATAGTTTCGGATCGAGACACTAAGTTCGTAGGACACTTCTGGAGAACCTTATGAAACAATCTAGGAACAAAATTATCATTTATCTCAGCTTATCATCCTCAGACGGATGGACAGACAGAAGTCATCAACAGGAGTTTGGGAGACTTGCTGAGGAGCTTGGTCACAGAACACCACAGCCAGTGGGACAACATATTACCATAGGTGAAGTTTGCTTATAACGACTCTCTTAATAGGATCACGGGTCATAGTCCATTTCAAATTGTTTATGGCATGTAGCCGAGAGGAATTTATGAGCTGAGGGATTCATAACAGATTGCGACTAGGAGAGCTAGTGCAGAAGATTTCACAGAGGTGATGAAGGAACTTCACAGCCAGGTGAAGGAATGATTGCAGAGTTCGAGCCAAGAATATAAGAGGAGAGAAGATCAACACAGGAGACAACTTCAGTTTGAAGTTGGTGATTTGATCCTTGCACATTTAAGAAAGGAAAGGTTCCTGAGTGGATCATATAATAAACTGAAGATGAAGAAAAATGGACCATGTAAGGTCTTGAAGAAATTTGGGGTGAATGCATATGAGATTGAATTACCCGATGGGATCGGAATTTGTCCAATATTCAATGTCTCAGATTTGTACCCTTATAAAGCTGAGGAAGTAGAAGAAGGTAATGAACAACCATAGATTTAGTGGACAAAACAAATGCCAGTTGCAGAAAAGCCATAGATTGACCACATACTGGACAAAAGAGTTGGTAAGAGGACTAGGCGAAAGCAATACTTTGAATACTTGGTCAAGTGGAAGGGCCATCTAGTTGAAGATTCCAGCTGGGAGAATGAAGAAGAAATCCAAAAGCATGGATAGACCATGTGCGAGCTCATGGATAAGAGCCCATGAAAATTTTCAAGCGAGGGAGTATGATGCATGAGCATTGCAAGGGTGTGCAAGCATAGTTAGCAATGAGACAATGCGGAGATAAGAGACAACTGGAAAAGCACCGTGCACATTTTTTGAAATTGTTTTGAAATATTAATGAAGTCATTAAGTGGAGGCATGCTTGTATTATTGTAAAAGGACCTTGAGCGATCCGCTCTCGTCCATAGTAGATAGGATCCTTTATGTGTAATGAATGTAGGTAGATAGAATTTAATGCTTAGATTAGACAGTTTTAGAGCGCAAGAGGGAAATAGGATATAGACACCCTCATTGTATAGTGGAAATATTATTATGTCAATAGATCATAGAGCATAGAGAAGAGAGCAGAGAGTTGTAGTTGAAAACACCCATGTACAGAGATTTGAATTAATAGAAAGAGCTTCGATTCAAATTCATGGTGTCATATTTGTTCTCTGTGTATGCATGTTGAATGTTATGCTCATGGATGTTTACTTTCTGTTATACATTTTCTTTATATGTTGTGTATAAGATTTCATGCTTTGTGTTTGAATTCTGAGAGAGAGTAAGGGATGATTTTCAATTGTTTCTCTATCTGAGCAAGAGTTCCTGCAAGCAGTGCAGTGAAGTTGTCTGCAAGGAGTGCGTTGACAAGAGTTCATAGTTTTACCTCTGAAAGATCAGGAGGGTTAACGTTGTTCTCATTCTCACAGAAGTGCAATTTGATCACAGGAGTCGTGCAAGGAGTGCGCAGGCTGAGTAAAGTTTTAGATTTTGTGAACCTGAGAAATTGTTGAAGGACTACTACTGCGGGGAGTGCGCAGAGTTGAAGGACTTCAATTCTTCGAAGAAATTGGATTTGCCGCAAGGAGTGGGTGCGGGAATCTTCTTTAAGACTCGGAGTTGGAGAAAGATCAGGAAAGATAGGGTTTTCACAGTTTTCGAAGAAAAGAACAGAATTTTGGTGCCTTGAAGCATTGAAAGGAGGCATAACAGGTTTGTGTTGCAGGCAGGTAAGTTCTACGGAGAAATACTTGGTTAAATTCGTAGGAATTGTCCAATAAGAAACGAATGGTTGGAATTCTTTGAGAAGAATTCGTGAAGTCACAAGTGTCGTTACATCTTGTAGAGAAGAACGAATGTTACGATGAGCTTTCCTCAAGCGTAATCTCAGAAGAAATCGAGGTCGTAGGATCCAAGTCAGCCAGGGCAGTTGGATCACTCACAAAATATCATTTTGGGGTTTCGTGAGTTGAGGGGTCGAAGGTTTTGCATCAAGGTTCGCGAAGTTGCAAAAGGTGAGTGGATCGAAGCCATCCATCTGGGGAGGACAGGTGGCAGAGATCTAGATATCTCGTGAACCTGGAGGTTTGCGAGGTGAGAGCCCAAAGGTTGGCTACTCTAGGTTGTGAAAGGTGAAGTACCGAAAGGGCAAGAAGTTTTGTTCTGGGACCAAGGGGACGCGTGTCATATTTTGAAATAAGTCAACACCCCTTAGACCTCTCGTGTCTCGGGGATTCGCGAGACAAGAGCCGAGAGTTTGACATCGAACCTCACGAAGTGGCGAGAAGCGAAAAGTTCTAGAGTTAGCCTAGCCAATGGTTATCCGCGAAGGGCGCTGACACAAGGGAGCTATACCCGTATCGACACTTTGGGTATCACGGAATTGCGGAGAAAGAGTCTAGAGCCTAGACTCGCGAACCCGTGAAGTTGTGAAGTTACGACAATGGAATTGTGGTCATGAGGAGGTAAAGGGGATCGCGCCTACTGCCATTCACATAGGAGAGCTCCCAAAAAAGGACTTGTGGATCTGCAACTTGTAGATTCCAGCAGGGAATCTGAAAGAGCCGTTTCGGCTCAGTAGAAATAAAGAACGATCCTATGAAGCAGACATCGATTGGAGGGCTGAGTGGGTCTACGTCTACACCAGAGAGAGGGAAGAAGGTGGAAATAAGGTCGAGAGAAGAGAATTAGAGTGAGTGCGATAGAGAGAGGGGGGAAGAAGGAGATAAGAATCAAGAAGAAGAGGGGGAAAAGAGAGAGAGAGAGAAAGTGGGAGAGAGAGGGGGGAGACTACGAGTGAAATAGAGGGAGAGAGCGGTTGGAGAGAGAGAGGGAGGGTAGAGGGGGAAGAGAGAGAAGAGGGGATAGATATATATTTAATGCTAATAGGAATGTTCGTGTGTTCTTGTTCCTAATAAGGCGCACATGATTTAGGAATGTGTGTGCATTCCTAAAGCATGCACATTATTTTTATTTCAATTTTTTTAGGAAAGAACATGTGTTCTTGTACACGTGTTTTGAGGAACGTGTGTGAATTCTTGAAAACGTGCATACGTTCTTGGGAACTTTCCTACATGGCCTATTGAGTGAAGGCTCAGGCGTTTTTGAACCGATCACATCCTGAACGCATGCATATTCCTAGAAATTCACACGTGTTCCCACAAGTGCTCATTCCTTCTCACCATGTTGCCACTTTATCCTCCACCACCTTCGTGCACTCACCCAACATTTTTATATAATTAAATATGGGGTTGTGTTGTAGCTACAATAACCACATACATTAAAATTCAAAAATTCTCTTGGGTTGATCTAATTTCTATACATATAATATTATCCTCTAATAGAGATTCCAAACCAATAGGTAATTTCGCAAATGACTTGCTTAACATATTGTCCCAAAAAACATACAATTTTAAATAAGTGTTTTTGATATTAAGGTTGAAAATGACCATGTGCTTCTTGCCTCCCATCAAAGTGACTTCTGATTAAATGATACTTGGATCCCACACCATTATTTGGTTATGGGATTTGTAGGGTAGTTGGAACCCTATTTTGTTTTAAAGGAACCTTGATGGAGTTCGCTTGCCAACTTTACACAAAGGTCTGCTTCAACATTGAGCCCCCTCTTGATATGAATAAATTGAATTTGATTGAAGTGTTGAGAGATCCTCTTGGTACTTCTTATGTTATCAACCAAATACCAAGATAAAAAAGAAAAAACCTCAGAATAAGTACTCATACACCATGTTGGAACACATATAATACTGAACTTTTGAGCTTTACATTCTCCACTTCATGAAATTATAAACTTTCCCTAAACGGTAACTTAGAAATAAACTTTTGAATTTCAAATCAAATTCAAGTCCTGGCTAATCAGTGATAAGGCGTGTGTGATATTCGTTGTTCATGAAGTTTTTTCATTTGATCGAACGACCATAATTTCTCCATAGTTTTGGAGCCACCTAATTGTTAAAGACGTAAATCACTAAAGGTAGCTACAGAGCTTCTCACTTTGATCGTTTCGATAAGTCTTAACGATAAAAGTCCCAAAACCCAAAAGTATTTGTTCATCACTTTTCCTAAACCTTTAAAGGACACGAGTCGTAGTACACATGTATCCTTTGGGTCATCCATGAGTTGACACGTGGCACCCATTTCTGAAATTTTCGTTTGAAGATTCATACGATTCCAAGTAACATGTGGCACCTCCCTTTTTTCGACACATCATCTAGAATGACGTCATCTACGACATGTCATTACAGGAGATGACCTTTTAGAAATATATCGAAGAACTAATTCACAAATCACTGAAATAGAAAAATGTTGAAGTATTAAAATTTAATTAATTAAGTTAATCATGGTCAAGAGGTAATTAATGACTTCGCACTTCGGGGTTCAGAGGCTTACCCTTCATCGTATCCCAAAATCTCTGAAATCCAAATTTTCGAAACACTTAAAGTTAAATATGATTAATTAAGACTTAAAAACGATTACCCGATAATTGCTCACTTCGTTGTTTAGGGTTTTGGGGATTTCCCCTCAAGCTTCTTTTAAAGTTCTCAAAGTCCGACCTCATGAAACACTTGAAGTTAACACACCTTTTTTAAAACATGATTACTTAAGGTTTTAAAAGAGATTATCTAGGGATTAACCTTCGCATATTCGGTATTCAGAAAATTCTAACTCTCTCTCATCTAAAACTCTCGAACACAAACCATCGGATATTATTGGAATTTATGACTAGTTAATGGTAATGATTTTTAACATAGATTGTGGATCACCAGGTAGAAGTTTCCATTAAAGTTAATAAATTTTTCGTCAGTAAAGATATACTAGAATCAATGCATCTTATGTGAATAAAACACTTTGATTTTGAATTCATTTTCACCCTCTGCAAAGTAGCGAGTTTTATCTGATTGAGAAGCTCACTCAATTCCTCTGCAAGAGTTAACCTTGTTTTTTTCTCTCGACATCATGGAACCAAGGAAGATGATGAATAAATATAATGTGAATGGTGAGGGTTCAAATCCTAATGCGGATGTTCTGTTGGACACTACGACATGAGATATAGACTCTACTAAATCTTGGACACAAGTGTTCGAGGTTCTGGAGCATGAGATCATAAATTGTCTAGAAGATCTCGGTGATGAAGAAGACAATAATCATGAAACTAAACTCAGATATATATCTCATTAATAGCTACACAATATAGTTGCACGACCGAGATTCATGTCGTATAACAATATGATCAACTGGGCCCTAGAAAATATCGATGTCCAAACCAGGAGCATCATTAATCACCAGAAGGTTTGCGTTGGTTCTTTTTGACCAGAACACCTCCAAGTAAAGTATAAGATATCTCCCGATCCTAAGTATAATTACAATTCTACAATTATGTTGGAGTTTGAGTAGAAGGAATGCATACAATACAATAAGAGTTACCCCGATATAATCAGGTCCTGGTGGGGGCACCCAAAGAAGTTCAGGGTGGATACTCATGGTGTGTATGCCACAACGTCGTTGGACGTTCACATCATATACGTAGCCATGATTATCTGTATATTTTTCAGGGAGAAGAGTCCTACCCATTTCCAAATGGAATGGGTGTCTATTATGCATGAGTTGGCCGAGGGATACGCTTTTAATTGGGCCAAAATATTGTCAAACAACTTGGCCAAATAAATTACTGAATATAAATTGGCGAAATCAAAGGGGCATCCTCCCCCTTTCTATATGTATGCATATGTCATGGACATTATCTATTTCATGAATCCTTTCACACTGATGAATTGGAGTTGGACACCCACCAGCGCAAAACCTATTCACTTCTATAATTCCAAGTTGTGGGAGGACAAGGAAAAAAAATTCATTTACGAAATCTATCACCATGTAGTAGTGAATGTTCATATGGCCCTATATGGTCACCCACCTCCTTGGATTTCAGAGAGGATTATGGGAAATCTAGGCAAACTAGAAGATTGTTTCATTGAAGAAAACATATCTTATATCATGGTTTTTGGATGCTCAATTTCTCCCCATGCTCTCTCATGTTTTTTACCAGACCATCTAGTGTCCAGGGAAGTATCTTACCAAACAGTAATGGGAGGCATCAACAAGGAGTTGAAGGCTGCCCCAAAAAAGGTATGGATGAACTTCCCTATCCAGGCCAACATGTTTTCGTTACTATATTTCAGTCACTCTAAAGTAGGTGGTACAACTCTAAATGATGTCAAATTGGTTGACATTGAATTCAAAAAGAACAACCCACGCAAGATTGTAGACAACCACTTGGCCCAATTCAATATGAAGATATATGTGCACGAATACTCCCCACACAACTAAATATTCAGGGGAGTCAGGTATTATGAAGAGGTAGAAAACATGTTCCAAACCCTGCCCCCAGATCAACAGGTTGTTTTCCTTAGTTTTCAAAGACAGAGGCGAAACAGTTTCCCAAAAGTGCTACAGGGAGAATCAATAGCCGCTTCTCCTGCATAGGAATATATGCCTCCAGGTTTTGAACCAAGTTCCTATGGTAAACATAATATTGAGGAAACCACAAAGAGCTCTGAGGTTTTGACTCAGAAATCAGAAGCTTCATTATCAATTCCAATAGGCCCTCTGGAAATGGATCAGCTCAAAGCCTTCCTAAAGCAAGGAAATGATGCATCTCTTTCGACACCATCCACACTCGTTGTCAATACTGTTGAGAAACAATGGTCAATATAAATCAACAGTCCTATTACATCATTGACACCTATAATTCTAGCTTTGGAAATCCTAGTTCCAAAATCATTTTTGTAAGTGATCTTACCCCAATCATTCCCGACGAGATGCCTCCTTCGGATTTCTTATTTAGCAAGAAATGGAGGGCCATCATCAAAATAGAATCACAACAGAAGGATAGAGTAATAAGAAAAAGTCAAAGGATGTTGTATGATAGAAATGATCAGGATGATTCAGAATTGACGAAAGAAGTTGTAGGTTCATTGGGTGCCTTTGCCACTGCAAATCAATTGTTTGTAGAGAATTTGGTAGAGAAATTAAGACAGAGAAGCCTATTGGTGGGGCAGTTGCAAGATCAAATATTGGCGTTGGAACATATTGTAAGGAATAATATGAGCCAAGACTTTTAGCAAATCAAAGCTCATGATTGACACCAAATCCAACAACTACAAGCTAACCTCGAGGAGATCCATTGAAATTCGCAGGCCAACTAGGGTCTAATCACACAATGTGATGAATTTGTAAGACAACTGCAAGCTAAATTGAAGGTGCCCGAAAGTACCTCAATAGACACTAAGGAATTAAAAATTCAAGCGTTGGAAATAAACGAGAGACTGGAAACAACCCAACATGATCTTTTTATGAAGCTTGATGTCATCCATAAATGCTACTAGGATGTGGACCTTGCTCTGAAGGATATATATATGAAGGAAAGAGAAGCTCGCTCAGCGCGATATAAATTTCAATAAGCCATCATACTGGCACAGAAAGATAACGTCCCTGATTTTTCTCACCTTTCCCCATTTGAACAAATAAAAAGTGATATGGTCATGAAGGTGTGGGAAACAAATTTGGAAGAGAGAAAAAATTATCCCTGGAGGTAGAGGACGATTTCCAAGGAGCATTATCATCCATAGATAAAAAACTAATTCATTTTGAGAGAAGCAATATCACGGAGGCCTTGGGGAAAATAGATATTTGAATGAACCAACATAATTCTAGAAAGAATAAAGAAGAAAATCTGGCATCCATTGAAGAAATGATCTAGATCGATCTTCTTAAGATTAATAAATGGATAGTGAACCCAAGTTCACAGTCCCAGACCTTAGCTTGAGAGGTGAAAAGAATCCAAGAAAAGTTTCCTCATGTAGAGAGGAAGGTATACACTTTCGAGGTAAACGAAACAATTGATCCATCAGGGTTGGTGGTGGAACTTTTAGATATATGAAATGCATTGAACATGAAAAAGAAAGAACAATTGGGAGCAAGTAGAAAATGTCACTACATTGTTGAACATAGTTGGAGGGATAGATGGTAACAAAATTACAACGACCAGGATATTATGCATAATTATTAAGAAGTCCAGACGACAGGTGTGTCCAGGATAAAGGAATGAGGAGAAGAAACGTTTATGCAAGAAGATGAAGAAACAGAGGAGAAATCCATGGGAGCTCATCAGCTTCTAGATTATGTTGTCTTATTCAAATATTTTCTATTTTTATTGTAAGAAGTCCAACCTTTTTGAGTTGTGACAATTTTGTATAAATACATAGATCCAAGATCTATTAAGGGCTACTTCTTGCCGGATGTAATAGAGAAAAGTCTCTTTTTTGAGTATTAATACAAGTGTAGATGGAGATTCCAAATTTAATTCTATTTGGGTTATGTGTTTCTTCTGTATTTCCATATCTCAGCATTTCCTTATGCAATTCCTTGATAATTTTTTTATTGAAACTTAGTATCACAACTACTGTAATTGTATTATATCAGTAATTCGTTAAGCATTTTTTCCTCTGTATTTACTGTGAGTAAAACATGACCTACAACCTGTATCAATTATTGCACTTTATAGTTTGTTCAAGGGTGCACTATCTATTTTCTTCCACTGCAAAAAGATGAGACTCTTCAACGATTAATGCCTTTCTTTGTTTAATAGTTTTGTAATTTTCCCCCACACCATTCGATATTACAATTTTGAATCAGACACGAAATACAACCTCTATACTGCCATATTGTTAATTTCATTTAATGATATTCTCTCATATAACTAAAGGTAGAAAAATCACTCTTTAAAAACAATGACTTTAAATTTTCCTAATGCTTGCCATTACTATTTGAGCCTTAAGTTTAATCTCAAGAACAACATCTTTTTGGCACCATTTTCAGGGATGGAGGAATGAAGTTATTTTTCCTCGAGAAAATGACAAGGTAAATTTCTATCTTTGATGGTGAAAAAAGATTGAATACATAAGTACGGATTATTTTTATCTTTCACTTGGTGATTCAACCTTAGATAAAACTGACATTCGGTCAAAAGAATACCAGAAACAATACAGACACTAAGCATGCCACATGACTGTCAGAGCCCGAAAAGTTGTTAAAACCAAAGGGATACCTCAAATTGACTGTTGGATTAGTAGGTAAAGTATCTCAACCCAAAGTTACACAAGTTAATGCTAAAGTTCAGGTCGAAGAACTAACTCCTGAAGATAGTTCTAATTGAATTCATTCTATAGAGACATCAACTAGTAAACCCGAGGCTAAGCTTGAGAATTCGGAGGAAATTATCCTCGAGATAAAAGTTGATATTGAATTGAATGATACTCCTATGAGTCAGAACAAAAAATCACTTTTGATACCTGCTGTCATTGATCCCTTGCCATTTCCACCCTTTCATGAAGCAAATTTTTCAGTTTCCCAAAACTTCGAAGAATATATTTTATACCCTGATTCATACCCTATTGGTTCTCCGATATATACATCTTGTAAGTCTGAGGAGATGAGTCCAAATTTCCCTTTTCCTCCTCTTCTAAATTTTTCATCTCCTAATGACCTTTTTCTGGAACTTACTTTGCCACATCCCGAAGTAGTCGAGAGGTCACCACTTCAGTCCCTCGAAGTTTTTGAAAATCCCCTTTTTAATTCCCAAAGTTCATCTCCTAGACTTCCAATGGCCGCTACTGGAGGAGGTGGAGTCGGAGGTGGAGGAGCAGGTGGACAAGGTCAAGGACAAGGCCCACCTCCTAGAATATTTGCCAAGGTAGCTGCCATATATTCTCCCTTGGTCATTCCTTCTGCCCTTCATAATTTTCCCAAAAATTATATGAAAAACCTACCAAACTTCGCGGGAGAAGGAGACTTAACCGCAACCGAACACATAACCTTTTTCTACCAGTTTGTTGATATCCTTGGCATCAAACACAAAGATTTCTACTCAAGGCTGTTAGTACAAACCTTTGAAGGAAAAGTCATAACCTGGTTCTGAGGACTCCCGATAGGTTCCATACCGTCATATGATGATCTATAAAATTCCTTCCTAAGATAGCGGGCATAGAAGAAGGACCATATCTATTATTTGACCAAAATCAGATCTTTAAGAAAAAACAATTTTGAATCGGTTCTTGAATTTACTCAGAGGTTGAACAAGTTGTATAACAAAATTCCAACTGAAGTAAAACCCTCTCAACTTTCTACAAAGGTAACTTTTGCACGGCCCTTTGAACCTGACTTTTCTCTCCTCTTAAGTGAAAGAAGATATGCCACTCTAGCAGGAATGCAGGATGATGCAATAGAAATTGAATCTAATAATGGCATCAAGGAAATTAAAAACTAAGGTCGAGATGGGAACCAAAGAACCTAGGCATTTGAAAGAACAAGTAGGACCATCTGGATCTGGGAAGTCCCTAGAAGAGAATATTGATCATAAAATGGTGAAGATATCTAAATACCTTACAACCCAAATGAAGAATAAGTACGCCAAATTTCTTAGACAATATAAAGATGTTTTTTCTTGGTCATATGATGATCTCAAAACTTACGATACCTTTGTAATTGGACACAAGATTCCTATGAAACATGGTATCAAACCTTTTAGGTAGAAGCTTAGACAAATAAATCCTATTCATATACCAGTGATAGAAAAGGGAAGTCAAGAAGCTTCTTGATGCGAATATTATCGTTCCACTCAGATATTCTGAATGCGTAGAAAATTTGATACCCGATAGAAATAAAAATAGCGAGATAAGGCTCTATGTAGATTTTAGAAACTTAAACCGATCATCCCTTAAATAAAAGTACCCACTACTAAAAATGGATCATGTTCTAGAAAAATTAGTTGGAGATAACATAATTTCCATGATTGATGGTTTTTATGGATACAATCAAATCGTTGTCCATGAAGACGACAAAGAAAAGACTGTGCTTACCACTCTGTGGGGAACTTTCACGTATGATAAAGTTCCATTTGGTTTCATGAACACAAGGGCTACTTTGAAAATATCGATGGATATATCTTTCATCGGTGAGAGAGACAAATTTGTTGTTATTTATTTAGATGATCTAACAGTCTTTTCTAAATTTGACGTAGAATATTTGGTTCACCTCAAACAAACTTTTGAGAAATGTAGAAAATTCAGGAATTGGGTCAATTACCACCTTTTCTCCTGGGTCTCGATCTCGATCACAAAGTTCCAAATATAGATCTCTATATTGCAATGTCGCACGACACTAGGAGCCACACTGTGAATCACAACTACCCACCTACTATTGAACTTGTTGCTTGCCAAAGGGAAGCTCTTAACCCTAAAAAGTCACACTTCTCTATGTAAGAAGGCAAGATATTTGGTCATATAGTATCAAAAGACAAAATCAAGATTGATCTTAAGTGATTCGAGGCTATTGACACGATAAGCATTCCTATAAATAAGAAATAAATCCAATGTTTTTTAGGGAAGATAAATTTTTTGAGAACATTTATCCCTAACTTCGCTGAAATTGTCAAATTGATTACAAATATGTTGAAAAAGGATAGAGAAGTGAAGTGAACTATAGAATCCAAAGAATCTTTCGAGCGAATCAAGAAGGGTATAGGTAAAGCACCGGTGTTAGCAAGTCTGGACTATACTAAGGAATTCTTGATCTTCTCTTTCTCTTCTGAACATACTATCGCAGCAGTTCTCCTATAAAAGAACGAAGAAGGTTTTGAGAAACCGATTTCCTTTTTCAGTAAAATTCTAAGGGATGGAGAATTAAAATATGATATACTTGAAAATCGACAGTACACAATGGTGAAAGCTCTCAAAGATTTCAGGACATATGTGTTGCATTCCAAAATAATCGCTTACGTGCCAACAAGTGTTGTCAAAGACATCTTGGTCCAACTAGACAATGATGGAAAAAAAGGTTGGTGGTTAGATAAAATTTAGGAGTTCAATCTAGAAGTGAAACCAACCAAGCTAGACAAGGGTCAAGGCTTGGAGAAATTGTTAGTTGAATCGAATTTCAGGGCACTTAGGTTAAACCACCTGGAATCACATGTGTATCTCCCATATATAGATGAGATTAATGATCAAAATCCTATGATTCAGATTGAAGGTAAGTTTTCTTCCTATGCTTGGTATTGTGACATTATTTCATACCTCCTTACCCTTCAGTGCCCCAATGACATGACTCCGTCCAAAGAAAGAACTTTGAAGCTACACAAAGTTAAATATTGTATTATTGACAACCAATTGTACTGGAAGGATCCTCCAAGTTTCTTGTTACGTTGCTTAACATAAGCTGAAATAGAGAGTGTCATAAATGAATTTCATGAAAGATCTTGTGGAGGACACCGCACTTAGAGGGAAAGGGTCTACAATATTTCAAGAGTTGGATATTATTGGCCAAATTTATTTACTGGCGTGAATTCCAAGGTTAGAGCCTGTAACTCTTGCCAACTAATCTCTGGTAAAATCCTTGCAATACCTTTAATCCTGGTCAAAGTAGAAGCTCCCTTTCAATAATGGGGTATTGATTTCATCAGATAAATCCATCCATAGTCCAGTGCACAACATAAATGGATTTTAACTGCTATCGATTACTTCACAAAGTGGGTCAAAGCCATTCTAACTCGGAATGTTATGGATTCGGTAGTAATAAACTTCCTGGAAGAGAAAATCCTATCGATATTTGTTTGTCCTCGAAAAATAATCATTGACAATGCCCAAGCTTTCAAATCTATGGAAATGGTCAATTTCTTCCAAAAATACAACATTGCGTTAGGACATTCTACAACCTATTATCCTCAGGGGAATGAGTTATCCGAATCATCCAAGAAGATCCTGATGACTATAATAAAAAAGGTGTTGACATCAAATAAGAAGGATTGGCATGTTCACTTGAAATATGCCTTATGGGCAAATAGAATCGGCACCAAGAAATCAATAGGTATGTCCCCTTTTCAAATGGTCTATGGTACTGATGTCTTCCTTCCTATCAATCTCGCTCTTCCTATAATGAATCTCTAGAAAGACGTAAATGAAGATCCAAATGACATTAATAGAAGGATAAATCAAATAATTGAAGTCCAACAAAATAGGGCTGAAATAGATGACAAACTTCACAAATACCAAGATAATATGAAGGCCCTTTTCGATAAAAAGGATAAAGACAGGGAGTTTCTTCCTAGATATATAGTTTAAAAGTGGGATGCTAGAAAATAAGATGCAGGAAAACATGGCAAGTTTGACCATCTCTGGTTCAGACCATTCAAGATTGCAACTGCTGAGGGAAAAAATTCCTTCTTACTCGAAAATGTCGACGAAAAAACTCTTGGCGCCCCTATCAATGGGCGTTACCTAAAACATTTTATGCAATAATCATATTTCGCATTCCCACTATATATATTGATTTTGGTTTCCTGTTTTGATTTGTAATTTTATTTTCTTTTGTAGATTCTCAAAATTTTACTTTTCGTTGTAAATAAACCAAGTCTTATTTGATATCATAAAAGAAAAATATAAAATATTTGCACTGTATATCATTTCTATTCTGTGGAATTTTATGACATTTCCCATTATGTTCCCACAAAAAATAATTACTATCAGATGAGAGATGAGGAGGTATCAGAATCCAACACTCAATTTTAAAAACATTCATTTTCTCTCAAAACAAGTGATGAATTAATGATTGGTCTGATTGAAAATATAAATGAAATCTGAGGTATGAACTTATATACTTATAGTTCAAGCTAAAATTCTAAGGAAATATTATCGAGCATAAACGAGGTTTTACCCATGTAAATATTGTCACCTCATCGAGGATCAAAAAAGTATAAATCTATATATTAATTCTGAAGCCTTATCCGAATGAAATAAAAATAAAAATAAAATAAGAATAAAAAGAGGTCGAGAAAGAAGCTCGGAAATCAATAAACAAACTTGTGTGGGAATAAAATTATTCTGCGTCAGACCCTTTCGAGTCCTTGTTCTGTATTATTTTGCCTGTACCCAAGTTTTTATTCACTTCTGAATTTTGCTATCCTTCCCTTGGTCTTCATAGAAAGAAATAATTTGACCTTGACTCCGAAAACTTAAAAACATACCTTCAAAACGCGATTAAGCGAAATTATTTATGATTTCTGTGATTTTAACCGAAATAATGTATGTCTAGGCTAATCTTGATAATTTTAGCTCTTTTATTAGATTTTAAACTAAGCTAATCTGATAATTTTAGCTCTTCTATCAAATTTTAAACTAATTAAATCACAAGGTCAATCCCCTCGAAAAAAAAAAAAAAAACCCATAAAATCCTCCCTATATTCTAAGGTCTATTGAAGATCGGGAGAGAGTTAGTCCAAGGTACAATAAAAAATTGTTGACAGACCCTTGTTGTTAAATTTTAAGCATATATCATCCCTTGTATGATACATACAAATTGATTGCCCCCACTTCAAAAATATTGAAATATAAGACAGAGGGTGAAAGGAAATTCATAATCTGGTTTCCCCCATCTAGTCCAAGACAAATGGTGAATGGAAATTCGTAATTTGATTGCCCCCATTTTGTCCAACAAGAGGTGATGAAAGGAAATTCATCTAATGATTTCCCTCATCTCAGCAAAATGTGAATTGAAGTGATGAAAGTAAATCCAATGGGAGATGTAGATAACTTCATCGGGGTACTGAATAGGGTCGTTGGAATTGAAGAAATATATGTGATACCTATAAGGTTGTCATACACATATATAACATACTCTGGTACCTAGTTCTCTTTCTCGATAATATTTACATTCTAAACCAATAAGGGATTCGCCTAAATAAATTGTTAAATTTACTTAACCTTGATGTGAACGAAATCGACCAAAGTTTGATATTTTAGTTGAAGTTGTTTTGATTATCTTAAGAAAATCCAAACTCAGTTTTAGGAAAGGGAAATTATTAATAGCTTAACTTGAGATCAATAATTAGGGTTATTTTGAAGGTTTTCAGAGATTCGGTTGAAGTTCAATTTTTCTCTATATGATTAATTCCCAAAAGTGTTTCCCAGAAATGCAATAATGACTACATTTACCCAATAAAGGCACTCAGTCTACTATTCTTCCATGTCTCACAAGGAGATGTGATCCCCAGATGGAGCCTATGTTGGAACACATATAATCCTGAACTTTTGAGCTTTACATTCTCCACTTCATGAAATTATAATCCTTCCCAAAACGGTAACTTAGAAAAGAACTTTAGAATTTTAAATCAAATTCAAGTCCTGGTTAATTAGTAATAAGGCATGTGTTTTATCTGATTGAGAAGCTCACACAATTCCTATGTAATAGGTAACCTTGTTATGTTCTCTCGATATCATGGCACCATGGAAGATGATGAAGAAATCTGATGTGGCCGGTGATGGTTCAAATCCTGATGTGGACGTTCTATCAGACACTACACCGCGAGCTATAGACTCTGTTAAATATTCGACACAGGTGTTCGAGGCTCTGGAGCATGAGATCATAAATTATTCATAATATTATGATGACGAAGAAGACGATACTCATGAAACTAACTTAGATATATAGCTTAGTCAGATCTAAACAAGGTAGTTGCACAGCCGAGACTCATGCTGTATAACGTTATGATCAGTTGGGCCCTAGAAAACATCAACATCCAAACTAGGAGCATCATCAACCACCAGAAGGTTATCGTTGATTTTTTAAAGCCAAAACACCTCCAAGTAATGTATAAGCTATCTCCCTATCCTAAGTATAATTACAATGTTTCATTTATGTTGGATTTTGAGCAGAAGGAATGCATACAATGTGACAAGAGTTACCCCGATATAATCAGGCCCTGGTGGGGGCACCCAAAGAAGTTCAGGGATGATGCTCATGGTGTGTATGCCACAATGTCATTGGACATTCACATGATCTACATAGCCATGATGCTCTGTATATTGTTCGGGAAGAAGACTCCTACCCATTTCCCAATTGAATGGGTGTCTATTATGCACGAGGTGGCTGAGGGATACACTTTTAATTGGGCCAAAATATTGTCAGACAACTTGGCCAAAGAAATTACTGAATACAAAATGGAAAAATAAAAGGGGAAACTCGCCCCTTTCTATATGTCTGCGTATGTCATGGACGTTATCAGTTTCATGACTCCTTTCCTACTGATGAATTGGAGTTGGACCATGACTAGCGCATAACCTATTCACTTCTATCATTCCAAGCTATGGGAGGACAAAGCCAAAGAATTATTTTATGAAATTTGTCACCATGTAGTAGTGTCTGTTCATATGGCCATATATGGTCACCCACCTCCTCGGAATTCAAAAAGGATTATGGGAAATCTAGGCCAACTATTAGATTGGTTCATTAAAGAAAACTTCTCTTATATCAGGTTTTTTGGATGCTCAGTTTTGCCCCATGCTCTCCCGCATTTTTTACCAGACTGGCTAGTGTGCAGGGAAGTAGATTACCAGATAGTAATGGGAGGCATCAACAAGGAGATGAACGTAGCCGACAAAAAATTATGGTCGACCTTCCCTATCCAAGTCGACATGTTTTTGTTACTAGATTTTAGTCACTCTAAAGTAGAGGCTGCAAATCTAAATGATGTCAAAATGGTTGACATCGAATTCAAAAATAACTACCCACAAAAATATCGTAGAAAATCACCTTGCCTAATTCAATATGAAAATATATGTGCATGAATACTCCCCATGCGAAAAAATATTCAGGGGAGTTAGGGCTTATGAAGAGGTACATAATAGGTTGCAAACCATTCCCCCAAATCAATAGGTTGGCTTCCTCATTTTTTTTATGATCTAGGCTAGAAATGACTAAGTCAATAACCCCCCAAGGTGGAATGAATCAAGTGTTATGTAAAAGGATCAACCAATAAAACTCACAAGTTCTAGGGTTTATAAGAACATTAGATGCCCAAAATGTTATTCAATTTTACAAAGGAAAACCCCATAAATGTATAATGGCCTCAAACCAAAACTTGTTCAAATTTCATGCTTTCAGTCATGAAATTGAACAAGGAGAATGATAGAAATAATAATAAACTCATACAAACAACTAGTCTAGTGAATGTTTTCAAAACCAAAGATAATAAAAAAAATGCTTGCAAGGAGAAGGGGGAAACCACAAAAAATTTAATCCCTTAACGATGACATTTTAACACAATAAAATTTGACAAAAATTGTTGGCTGCCAATGAGACCCAAAATTTACCTCAAATTTTTGGAGAGGATTATTCAAAGGGTTCGGAACGAACCTGAAGTTCAAAACAACTTATCATCGTGAGTCTGATGGACAAACAAAAAGAGTAAATCAAGTGATAGAAGATATGTTAAGAATGTATGTGATGGATAAATCGTCCAGATGGGAAGACTACCTACACTTGGTAGAGTTTGCTTACAACAATGGGAACCAATCATCACTGAAGATTATCCCATTTGAGGCACTTTATGGCAGAAAGTGAAACAATTCAGTTGATAGAGCAGTGGTTGGGCCAGATTTAATTAAGGAAATGGAAGAGAAAATGCCAAAGATTAAAAAGAATTTGAAGGTTTCCCAAGACAGGTAGAAAATCTATTTTGACAAAGGAAAAAACCATAAGGAATTTAAAGTGGGTGATCATGTTTTCTTAAAGGTGAAAGACAAGAAAAGTTCCCTAATGTTGGGAAACTGTTCCGAGTTGGTAGCCATATATTGTGGGTTGTTCGAAATTATAGAAGGGATTGGGCCAGTAGATTATATGCTTTCATTTCTTGCATGCATGAATATTCATAATGTATTTCATGTCTCATTACTCAAGAAATATATACCTGATGCTAATCATGTGATTAACAGGAATGTGATTCAGGTGGAGCAAGAAGGCACCATACAAGTGAATCTGAGGTGCATACTAGACCAGAAGAAAAAATAACTCTCGAGTCGAGCCATAGGGATTGTAAAGTTTCAGTGGACCTGATACGGTCCTGAGGACGGAACTTCGGAGCATGAAGATGCTATGTGGGCAGAATACCTGCATCGTTTTGAAGATTTTGGAAATCTAGTTGATGTTGTGTAATTAAGTTGCACTGAGGACAATGAAAAAATAAGGGGAGGGGATTGTAATACCCCAAGGAAAAGCCTCGATTGTAATTATGAATGTAACATTTTTTGTAGGCCTGTCAGCCAAGTATTTATAAGCTGGTAGGCTTATGTGTTGATTAGGTCAGGAGCCTAGGTGTTAAAGGCTAGGAGATTGTTTTGTACATGTAAAAATTCATATATTTAATATAAGAACATTGTTGCGTGTAGACGGACCACGAAGAAAGAGTATGGGGGACTGAACTCCACTAGGTTGGGCAATGGAAGAGGATAAAAGTAGAGCTTAAGAGCCTAAGCTTAAGAGCCTAGTAGAATAATATATTATTATTCTAGGTGGGGGGAACAAGTTCCGAGTGGGGGGAATGTTCTCATGGAGAGACAAGTGTCATCCAAAATGAATGAAGATTTATGGGGGGGAGTTCTCACCATTCTCACCATGCTGAGCATTTAAACCATTCTCACCCTGTTGTCCACTCTCATGATTCTGGACCATGCTCACCATTTGTTACCCCAACTCATGGATGGACTGAACAAGCAGGTAGTGAGCCAATCCACCATTGTTGAATGCCCAGAACCTGAACCTCTGCAACAAACCTGATTTGATACCCTTGCAACACTTATACCCTGTGGGTTACCTCCATTTTGTCCTGTCAGTAATGTTCCCCACGTCCAATTTCTATTGTTTCCATCACGATGTCCTTGTATTGAGGACCGAGAGTGAAGAATCGGGTTTCCAGGCTCGTGGATAGAAGAAGCATGTTGTCGGGCCTATGAGAAACTCTCTCTAAGTGAGAGAGTGTGCTAAGGAAGTGAGTTCTCCTATAGGGAGTCTAGTATTATCTACATAGATATGATAATTCCTGATCCGACATGTTTTTGAAGCCCAAGGAAAGGGAGGTGTAGCAGCCGATGGAATGTGTGACAGTGAAGGTGTCCACTTCTAGGATGGGACAAGCATGTGGGGAATGAGATTCTGTGAGTTGTGACCGTAAGTGGCTCCTTGGAGGAAATCCTTCCCGTTGTACTGTGCAACTTCTTATTGTCCTTGCCTATCCTAGGAATCCCTTGCTCGGTGGAGTTTAGTCCTAGCTCAAGGGTGACCCACTACTGAGACTAACGAGTAGCATGGTCTAAGGCTAGGAGGTTCATAGAAGGTCTGCGTGTAGTTAGTGTACTTCAATTAAAATATAAGTACCAATCCTTTATTCATTTACATGCTATAATGATGAGTATTGTCTATATATGTTGTTATAGTTATGGATTTTTCCTGTGAATACTATATGCATAGATTTACTGTTATTTCTGCATTATGTTGTGTGATAGCAGAATGTAAATCATCTATAAATTTTAATGTGTTATTGTATCTTCTACATTAATATATGTATGAACATAACATTTATATCTGGCTAAAAATTTCACTAAATATATATATATATATGTGTGTGTGTGTGTGTGTGTGTGTGTGTGTGTGTGTGTGTATGTATATTCGAGCATGAGCATTATCTGGAGTAGAATGGCCTGGCCTAGGTGGCCGGGAATGTTACAAATTGGTATCAAATCATAAATATGTTTACTTTGTGACGTTGCCCAGCCTTTTGGTGGTTGGGGGTGTTACATAAAATTTCTTTAACTACAACTAGTTTACGGGGTCCTTAAGGATACCACCCTTAGGGTAAGAAAGGATGTATGCTCCTCGAGTGAGGTAGTGCTTAAAAATGAAGAGGCCTCACTAAAGTGTTTCTAACATCCCTGGTCCTATATCATCATGGGAGAAATCATAGTCTAGAATAATGTCACCCTCACTGAATGAAAATAGGCATACTTGACTATCAAATCTGGCGTTAGATAAATTATTGGTTGCTTCATTACTTTGTAATGAAAAGATTTGATCTTCATCTATGGTCTCTAAGGAGAAAAGGCATTGTTTTAGTGGGTAGTATCCATCAATAGCGCGTCTTCTATCCATATGGTTGGTATGTTGCACTCGATTGGTAAAATGGTTTCGAGGACAATGATAAGGTAGAAAGGGGTAAATCCTATGGAAATTTTGACTGTGGTTTGGTAGGCACAAAGTGTATAGAAAAGAATTGTCAATTGGTTTTGTTCTTATTGATTGTCCTTTATAGCATGGTTTTGAGGAATTTGTTCATAGCCTCAACTAGGTTGTTTTATTGCAGATGGTATGCGGAAGAAAACTCATGGGTGAAGTTAATAAGGGAAGACAACTCTTGGAACATTACATTCTATAATTTTTTTCCATGATTCAAAATTAGCTATTAGGGGACCTTGAAATGAGTGATGACATTATTAAAGCAGAACAAGGTGCCAATGTCCACTGTGTTGTTTAATGTTGGCATGGTCTCATCCCATTTGGTGAAGTAATAGATGGCCACATTGATGTACTTGCGACCATTTTTGGATGGGGGATTTCACATCATAAAGTTGATGCCCCACTTGTACAAGGGACCGACGATAATGATAGTGTTTAAAGGATTTGATGGAGCTTGAGTTTTGTGAGTGAATACATGGAACTTTGTACTTCATTTGAATTCCTAAATGAAATTATGGAATAGAGTAGGTCGAAAATAACCAGTGTAGACCACTTTTTGAGAAGTGGAAATTCTTGAAAATTTTCCTATATAGGCACCACTATGGAAATCACTCGGGACGCACTCATCCTCCTCGAGTGTGAGACATTGATGCAAGATTGTATCGAGTCACTAAAGATATAGAATGTCTCCAATGAGTATATACTAGGGGGCTTGGTGAAAGATACGTTGGTGATCATCCCAAGAGAGATGTGGAACAAAATTATGATGCACAAATATGTGAGGATATATTTGTACCATGGGTCATCAGATGATATTACAAAAAAGTGTTCATCGTAGAAGTTGTCATTCACTAGTGGTTATTGATGTTTGACGACAAATTAGTGATGAACTCAATAAGTATGAGCACCTTCTTACTCTTAGGAGTATTGAAATGTAGATCAAATTCTTGGAGAATTATGATCCACCTTGCATACTTTCCATTGATAAGTCATCGATTCAATAAGTATTTCATGGATTTAGAATTTTCTATAAATTTTGTGGTTTGTAAAAAAATTTAATAACATAATTTTTGGATTGCATGGACTAAAGAGTCTAATTTCTACTCATAATTGTAATTCAGCGGAGGTTGATTATAATTGAGGGGAGGTTCTGATAGATTCTTTCTTATGTATTATATGACATTCTCTCAATAGTCATCTCCCTATTGGACAAGAATTCCTCAAATAGACATGTATGAAGAAGATATATAAATAGATTCTTTCTCACGTATTATATGACATTCTCTCAATAGTCATCTCCCTATTGGACAAAAACACCTCAAATAGACATGTATGAAGAAGATATATAAAGGATATAATACTTATTAAATTCTAGAGGAACGACTAATGATCTCCCTATTGGACAAGAACTCCTCAGATAGACATGTATGAAGAAGATATATAAATAGATTCTTTCTCACGTATTATATGACATTCTCTCAATAGTCATTTCCCTATTGGACAAAAACACCTCAGATAGACATGTACGAAGAAGATATATAAAGGATATAATACTTATTAAATTCTAGAGGAACGATTAATGAGTACTTTAATAAAGACGATTTAAATGCGTATAGGCATGACGAGTCTATACAGAGGTTTAGCTGTGAACGCTCTATTCATCATTTCCATGGAAAATTCCTCGAGCCTATTTTCGCTGAAGTGAAGTAAAGCAAAGATTCCTTTGTCTCATAGATAAACCATTTTAATAGCGCCAATGTCCTCTATATGCAACAATGATAGCCATTTGGTAACTGGAATTAGGATAGTTGGTTCCATTGCATCTGAGTTTGACATGTGGAAAGCAAGCCATAAGCGTATATTAGAATGTGGAAACTGGAATCAGGATACTTTTCATTCCATCTGAATTTGACGTGTGGAAGGAAAGCCAGAAGTATATACTAAATTTATGATACCTTATCGTATGTAGAGAGAGCGATATTATTCATGGTGCCGCTATTATTTATGTTGCACATTCCCAGCACTTTGCTGTGAGCATTCGGAAATTCATTCATATGAGGATGAAATGAGAAGAGCGAGCAGAGTGGACATTATGGAGGAACCAATATTGATGTGAGCATTCTCTTCTGCTTGTCTAATTAAAGTCACAGATACAGGTCTTCTGGTCTAATTAAACTACGAAAACTACTCTGATCTTGCTGTCAACTAATATTGACAAAATAAAAACTTGATTTTGTTCTGATTTTTTTTTTGGTTTTCTCCATAATTACATCGGAAACTGGATTTATGACCTTGGTATAAACACATTTAAAACAGAACTTACCAGCCTAGTATAAAAGCCAACGTTTTGGTTGTTTTGAAGGTTAATTTTAAGGATGCAAGTTTCATTTTTTAATCACTAGAATGATGAAGTAGAAATGTTCAAATTGCATGATGTTTGTCTAGTTGGGATTTTGAATCCATGTATGATGTTTGTGTATTTGGGGGTTTTGAATCCATGTATGACATCGGCATAATCTGTTTACAATGATTTCAATATAGTTTAGACCAAACTTGATTAACTGTATTTTGGCTATGTCTCATTAGAAAAGGCACAAATGGTTAGCTAATCATCAAGTTCCATTTTTATCTAGGACCTTTTAGCTCTAAATATTTAAGAAAGGCCAAGCAAGTGAGAAAATTTGGTTGCTATATTATTCATTATAGAAAAGGCACAAATTGTTATCTAATTATCCACTTCCATTTTTATCTAGGACCCTTTAGCTCCAAAGATTTAAGAAAGCCCAAGCAAGTGAGAAAATGTGGTTGCTATCTTATTCATTCTACAGACAACCACATACGAAAGGCCAAGCAAGTGACAGAGACCATGAAACAATATTCTAGGATAGTTTCATATGGTTTGGGCATATAGTTTCCAATAATCCAGGCGTTGATAGAACATTTTCATGGCCTGGTGATGGGATTATTTAGGTTATCCGGGTGACAGATAGAGGTGGTGAAGAAAATTGGAGAAAATAATGGGAAATGTAGAGACCACTGCATCTTCTTTGAGTGAATGTTGTTTCTTGCTAGAGT
This sequence comes from Picea sitchensis, assembly GCA_010110895.2. NCBI lineage: Eukaryota > Viridiplantae > Streptophyta > Pinopsida > Pinales > Pinaceae > Picea > Picea sitchensis. The sequence continues at coordinate 86,704 of SNQJ01S0006967.1, read as the reverse complement.
ACTATCATTGCCTAAGAGGAATGAGGTTGGAGTCCATTTGGATTTAGTTTCTTTGAATAAAAAGTATGACAGTTTAGGACTGTGATTAATTGGATTCCAACTGTAAGTCAAACATGGAAGGCAACATATGAACAAAAATTTTGGGGTGCCCATTATTTTTCCATTTGAATCTTTGAAAACATTTGAATCTTTAATTTTGAGAAACTCATTTTAGGGAAAAACTATGCCTAAGCATAGCTATGAGTCCTTTCATCTTCGAAAGTTTATCTTACATGGCCTTAATCATGATTTCATAGACCTATACTGCATTGTTCTTGAAGCCATGTGATACATCAAATTTTTACAATATCATCTTCAGGTACAAAATATTTACAAAATCATCTTCAGTTACAAAATCTTGAGGTATGAGTTCTACATGATTTTTATTTAAAATTTAATTTCTATAAGAATTGCACAATAAGTCATGGTTCCAATCCATTGAAGTGCTCCAAAATACACTAAATATTTTCCAGTTTCAATATGAAAGAAACTTCATAATCATGAGAGAAATAATTTGCGATAAGTATCATATGGCGATTTTTGTTATAATCTTATTTGCAACACTATTATGGCACCATATGGTACTCCATAGGAAGATGATGGGTCCTCCAATCCAACCAGTGGTGGGTATGTTTCATAGACTACATTGTGAAGACAATGTTTCCTAGCTTCCCCAAGGGAAGTTATTATAAATGTATTTTCTACGATCTAAATTATAGAGACATCTCTATCTTCTCTTTAAAAGAAATTAGAAAAAAGGATTGTGCCTATATTCACTTCAAAATAAATTAGAAAAAAAAAATAAACCTATGCTCTCGAGAGCCCTCGAAGAATTGTTATTACAAATTCCACACCTTTTGGGCACATTCCTGCACCCAGAGTAATGGGAGATATGCTATTTTTTCTCAACTTAGAATTTAGGCTCCACATTGGATTTAGACACCCAATCACACATCGATCTAATATTGGGATTTAGAATGTGTCTCTGGGCACAACAAGACCTAAAACATTCTCAGAAAGAGATTATTGGGTTGTAGAATGCACTTCTAGAGGCAACAACATCTAATATTGGACTGTATAATGTGTCTCTCGGTGCAACAAGACCTAATACATTCTGAAAAAGAAATTATTGAGTTGTAGAATGTGCTTCTAGAAGCAACAACACTTAATATTGAACTGTAGAATGTGTCTCTGGGCGCAGCAAGACCTAATACATTCTCAGAAAGATATTTTTGGGCTGTAGAATGAACCTCTAGAGGCAACAAGACTTAATACGTTCTCATGAATAAAATTGTCCGAAAGGAAAATTCCACAATTCGAGATGTTTCATTCCAATGCAAATGTATTGCCCAATGGCAGGGATTTTCTACTTTATTGAAATAATATACATAGTATTCTTCCATTTAAACACAACCATGTTAATGTTAAATATTATGTTCTTCGCTAAAGATGTGGGTTGTTTAATTGTAGAATAGGAATTCATCTACTGCATGAAAATCCTCTAAAAAAAAACAAAGAAAATCACATATCCTAAAGGAAGCGAAGGAGGAGAGACCAGTTTTAAACAATCTATATGAGGATCACTAGTTGTTTGTACTTATAATCACCAATACACTCTATCAAACAGAGGATAGAATAACTGAGAAAGATTTATTTGAAGACTACCACATAGTCTTCCACCTTAGACTTCTTTCTCACAATTCAGTTTAAGCTATGTAGCTTTGTTGAAGAATATATTAGAGCTTTTTCATAAATTCATCGTCAATGAATTTATTATTTTATGCAATTATTTTTTTAATTTATGTATTTGAAGTTTATTGAACTTGCTTCGTTGGTTTGTTTTATTAATTAATTAATACTAGTAAATTAATACTAATAACTTGGTTAGATTGGTATAAAACTTTGAGTCAATAACTTGGTTAGTTTGGGATAAAACTTTGGATCTAATGAGTCATAAGTTTTGTCAATTAATTAATACTAATAAATTGGTTAGATTGTTAGATTTGTATAAAACTTTCGATACAATAAGCCAATAACTTGATTATATTGGTATAAAACTTTGGATACAATGAGTCAAAAAGATTTATTTGGATACTAACACATGGTCTTTCTCCTTACATTTTTTTCTCACTCTTCAAATCAAGATATAGATTTAGGTATAGCTTATTCAAATTAAGATATAGCTTAGGCTAAAAACATATTATGGATGTTTATAACTTCATCACAGGCTAAGTTATATCTAAATACAATATTTGGTTAACCATTGTTTTTGAGTTGTAAGTTAGTTTTTAAAAATTAAAATCAATATATATTTTAGTGGTAGCATTGAATTTTTAATGTACAAGGTATTGAACATCAAATATAATCTTTTCAACTATTGTTAACGATAGTGAAACATTGCTAATCAACATGGTCAATTTTAGTCACTTTTGGTAACCAAAGCTAACCATGGTCAAACCATATCTACATCCTCTTCTATAGTTAACACTAATCAACCATAGTCAAGATGATCATCCATGGTCATCCATAATTAACCATATTCAAACATGGCTAACCATAGTAAAACATGGAAAACCATAATTAACCATTGTCAAACCTTCATGAATTCATGGCCAACCCTTCATGAAACTTGCCATGCATTATAACCATTGAGGAATGTAGAAATTCAACGATATTCGACTACATTAAACCATAGTCAAACATGGTCAATCATAGTCAACTATAGTCAAACATAAACAACCATTGTTAACAATGATCAAACATAATCAACCATAGTGAAACCATCATTAACCATAGTCAAACATTCTGAACCATAGTCAATCATTATCAAACATAATCAACCATAGTTAAATATGGTTTACCATAGTCAACCATGATTAAACATGGTCTAACATAGCCAACCATTGTCAATCATAGTTAAACATGGTCAAGCATATTAAACCATTGTTAAATGTGATCAACCATAGTCAATCTACATCCTCTTCTATAGTTAACATCCTCAAACATGGTTAACCATTCCAACCATAATCAACCATGGTCAAACATGGTCAAACATAGTCAAACATAGTTAACCATGTTTGACTATAGTCGACCATAGTAAAAATAGTCAACCATGGTCAAACACGGTCAATTATAAGAAAAATCAACCATAATCAATCATGGCTAATCAAGGTCAACAATAATCAACCATAGTCAAACATGGTAAACCACACTCAACTATAATAAAACATGTCAATTATAGTTGACCAAGCTCAACCAAAGACAACCATAGTTTGACCAAATTTAACTATAGTCAAACTTAGTAAATGACAATTGATAATCAACAAAAGTCAATGATGTTAAGGATGACTTTCAAACAGGCTCAACCATAGTCGACCATGGCCAATTATAATTAGCCATATTTAAACATGCTTAGTCAATAATGATCAACTAAAGTCAATTATAATAACAAATGCACTACTAAAGTCAACCATAGTTAACAATTATTGACCATAGTGAAACATGGTCCACCATAGTCAACCATAATCACCCTTCTTCAACCATAGTCAATTATGCTAAAACATGATTGAATATAGTCAATGATAGTCAAATGTGGTCAACCATGGTTAATGATAGTCAATCATAATCAACTATAGGTCCAACCATCATTTACAATAGTTAAACATGGTGAACAATAGTCAACCATTGACAAACAGGTTCAACCATGCTCAAACATCTTCAATCATAGTGAACTATTGTTAAACATGGTCAAACATAGCCAACCATAGTAAAAAAATGGTCAACCATAGTAAACATAGTCAAGCATGATTAATCTTGGTAACCCATGGTTTAAAATGTCCAACAATATTAAACAATGGTCAACCATAGTAAACCATGGTCAAACATTGTCAACCATAGTCAACCATTGTTAACCAAGTGAAACATGATTAACCATGTTCAACCATATCCAACCATACTAAAGCATGGTCAACCATAGGAAACCATCATCAAACATGATCAAATGGTCAACTATATTCAACCATGGGTAATTACAACCATAATCACCCTAATTCAACTATACTCAAACATAATCAACAAAATTCACTATAAAAAATAGTCAACTATTATTAACCATAATAATACCAACATTTTCATTTTAATAATATAACTTGTCATAAGTAATATTAATTGCCTCCACATCGGCATTCTACAACTCATTATTAGGTTGATGTGTGATCTTGTGCTTAAATTCAATGTGGAGTGTCACTATTAAATAATAATAATAAGAGATTAAGTAAATGAAAATGGTATATGTCAACTCTAATTTTTTTCTCTCTAAAATTGATTGAGGAAGGATTTGCACATCAAGAGATTTAGAACAAGAGTTAAGTTAGATCTCTATTGATAATATATTCATAAGTTTTTTATCCTTACACTTAGCATGAAATTATAAATATTTTAAAATTGGGAAACGTTGCTCTTACTTGACAGTTAAATTGTTCTTACTTTGTGTTTCCTTCATGCAGTTTGTGTTTCTCTTCAAACGGCTAAAGGAGTTAGCGCTAGATTGCATGAATTTAGCAAAAGAATGAAATGGTCTAAACCTAGTTATAACAAAGGACAGTTTGGATAAAAAACCAACGTATGTTCATGGGTATTTTTGATGGTTGATAGAGTGTGAATCATTTGATTAAGATCAATTTTTTTGATTAATTATCTATTCGTTGGGTTGATAGAGTGTGGCTTGCAGATTCGTTGTTACAGCAGAAGAGAAAAAAACACGTAGATGATGCCAAGAACTCTGTAGCATTCATGATGTTTAATGAACTTGAGAAAAAACGATAAGATTTAAAGAAAAAATTATAAGTTGTAAAACGGGCTTGAGAAATTGGTATAATACTTAATCAATAAAGGACCTACATAATCTAAGTGTTATAAAGGTACCTTACATTTTTGACAAATGACTTGGTTTCCATGAAACAAGCCAAAAGCTTTAATATAGAAGAAGGAATGTCAGACTATGATATTGAGAGACATACTATCTATGAAACAAAACTTTTGGATTATTTTCAAAACTTGAGATTTCTTTCCCGAACATTAACATTTGTAAATTTTCTGTATTTTTTTTTTTAGCTTATTTCTTGGGTAGATAAGGCTTTTATTTTCTAATATATTTTAAAATATTTTTTGTTTATTTAAATTTGTTTTTTAATTGAAATATCAAAATAAATTTAAGCATCATATTATATATTTTCATATTTTTAATTTGATAAAATATTAAAGTAAATTATTTATTATTTTTTTATAATATTTAAATTACTTTTATAATACATGTTATTGGTTAACCAATTGAAAATGTTATTGTTGAGTCTTTAATAAAATGTGATTTTTTCAATATTAAGTTATATCTAAGTTTTCAGTTTTAATAGTGGAACTTCCACAATCAATTTTTTTTCCAATCTTAGATAACCTAAGTTTGAACTTTTCATCTTAGATAACTATGAGATCTATTCATTTAAGTCATTAAATTTGTGTGAGTGAAATAAATACATGTGATGTTGGATGTGAAGTGCAATTTCCTCACCTAATTTTTTTTTGAACAATCTTGTGATAATTTTTTTTATTTTCCATGACTTAAATTTTATGAAGAGAATAGAATATTTTATATGTAGGGACAAAATATCTTCAATATGCATATATAAACATTTTCAATATGCTAGTATAAGAATCAAATCTATAAGTTAATGTGGTTATTTCTAATAACAATTATATTTATTATTACTATATTTTTAATTTGCAAAAGACCCCGAGAAAGAGAACATGGGAGCACTACAGACTAGCCTGTGCTAAAAGAGAGTCACAAGGAATGCGTGGGCATAGCAAGATGAAACATACAAGATAAGGAGAAAGGGTTGGATCATTATGTTGGCCAGAGAGGATCATTTCTACCTTTTCTCTTACGAACATCAATCCAACCAGAGGAACTAATAGGCTCAGTAGCCTTTGCCACCAAAGCCAGGTGGTCTGAGGAAATGCTAGAATCTTGAGCTACTAAAGCTAAGGGTGCTTCTCTGTCACTTTATGAATTATCTGATTCATGACGATGTTTATGAGTCCCACGGAGTGGGGTTTTGGCCATGATTATGTCATTCTATCCATCATTTTCTAGGTGGGGGGTGCAAAGGCTGAACTATGAGAATAGGAATCAAGATTTCTAAAGCTTTAGGGTTTTGTGTTGAATCCAAAGACTGGTTTTTAGGATCTCCAGTTGATTTTTGTGCATTTGTGTTAAGAACCAAATATCAATATAGCATAGAAAAACCTCAGAAAAAGTACTCAACACCTTGAAAAAGAGATAATTTTAGATAACAAGCCTCTTCGATGGGGCAACCTCCTTTTACCCCACTTAAATGTTCAAGTACAAGATGATTAAAAATAAAAATGTCTCCTTGGTATATATAGGAGACTAAGAGGTATAATTACAACTAATGGCCTAAAGCCGACATAAATAAAATAACATTACTAATATAATATGCCCCAATTAAGGGGCAATGAGCCAATATTAGGGCTTAACATGCCCCTCCCCTTGAGACAAGTGTTGTTCGCAACACTTGAGTAACTCTGGATGC